>JALPQI010031457.1:0-15811 GCA_025490895.1 Thaumatotibia leucotreta
AAATGCCCATAATCGCCACGCGGGGCAAGTGGGTTGACGATCGCAGTAGTGTGTCCACTATGATGATGGTGCTGCCCATCATCATCATCATCATCAGCCTATGATAGTCCACTGCTGAAATTATGCGTATAAACGCATTAGGAGGAAAATACCTATAATCGCCACGCTGGCCAAGCGGATGGGAGTCATCAATCTTCGATAAATAAATGGTCAGTGACACTTCAATCCCTTAGCCGACTCATACGACACCCACGGGAAGAGTTGGGTGGTGACAAAGTATTCTTATTGCCATCAGCGGCATCACACACGCTTAGGGCATTTTATTATAAAAATACTTTTACAGATATCAGTGTAGCCATTTATTTACGTAATATTAGTTATTCAAAATGCTGTCATAATACAGCAGAACAAAATAACGAGCACGATGTACTACATAACTGCTCGATATGATTAAAACATATCACGTGGAATACTTTAGGGCGTCGTGCTCACTGCCAATAGGGTAATTCTAGATAACTAAGTAATCGTTTACATGATTGTAAAATAAGTGTAAGTCATACTAATGCTATCAAATAGGATGGATATCAGAGTAAGTAGCTACATATTCTAGGATTTTGATATGATGGTGATGAAAATGTAGTTGGTTGGTAGGACCTAGGCATCTTACATTTTGACTTTTTTATTATTACGGTGGCAAATAAGCAAAGCATACAAGCCTTCTGATGGCAAGCAGCTGCTGTAGCCAGAGGTAGACGACGACGACAAATGGGACAGAAGATACGACAATTCCTCCATCGCCGACGCAGTGCATCCTCATCATGGAGTTCTGACTGCTTGAATCACCAACTAGACAACACAATTACTCTAGTTCAATTTGGCTGTGGTTTCTGTAAAGTATATTATTTAGTTTAGTAATACTCATTAGAATGTAAAGGAAGGGGTAAAAGCAGTCAAAACTAGTGTTATAATTTTGTTATCATATTGATAGGAAGGTCTTTTAAAAAGTAAAGAACCTCATATGTAAAATAATACACATAGTTGTACTTAGGACCTAATGTTGTCTGCCAGTTTGTCTTTCCAGCTATGAAAAGCTTTGATCAGATTTTTTTGATAGCCTTAAGAAAAAAGGAAGGTATGTGATCCCTCATTTAGTACCTGTGTGTGTATGGTATGCTATTTAGGTTCATGCTTATAAATGCCTTAGGTTTTCTATATGAATAGGATTGTTCTATCGCACCATGCCCGAATAATTATCAATCGAATTATCTAATTAATTATAGGAAATAAGATTGTGAGCTATTATTATGCTACATAAGATAGTTCAGACTTCACATTCCACAATGGTGAGAAGTATCTAATAACGCATCCTGTTAAAATACTTAAAATAAGTAGTAGTAGTTTATAAATAAGTACAAATGTCCAATGCCAGTGAATAGGTTCTAAGGTTTTATTGGCATCGTGGTCTCCTTCGATTCTCATCATCATCGTCAGGCTATCACAAATACATCCCATTAGCATATTGACGCATTAGGAGGTAAATACCCATAATCGCTACGCTGGGAAAGCGGATTGGCGATCGCATTAATGTGTCCACTATGATGACGCTGCTGCCCATCATCAATCTTCTATCAATGAATGGTCCGTGACACTTCAATCCTTTAGTCGGCTCTTACGACACCCACGGAAAGAGTTGGGGTGGTGACAAATTTATTCTTATTGCCGTCATCATATGGCAACCGCAACCACATAGCGAATTCGATTCGATACTAGTACATAAATACTTCTGAAAGGACTAGTTTATTAAGTTTTCTTATCTCAATAATATATAAGTGATTTGTAACCTACCTAGGCCGAGGTGTAAAATAAATAAATAAATATGTTGGGACATCTTACACAAATCGACTTAACGTAACGGAATAATGTCTTATTTATGTCAGGTTCATTATGCATCCCCATGTTCTTGTACTCGAAACTAATACCTACTAAAACATAAACTAGATTATGAATGACTGAAGTCTAATGTTTTTCAAGTGAGTTTATTGTAGATGGCAAGTATCTGTGTAGGTATAAGTATGTATGTGTCATCATCATCATCATCAGCTTATGATAGTCCACTGCTGGACATAGGCCTCTCCTATTAACTATGCGTATAAACGCACTAGGAGACAAATGCCCATAATTGCCACGCTGGGCAAGCGGATTGGCGATCGCAGGAATGTGTCCACTATGATGACGCTGCTGCCCATCATCAATCTTTTATAAAATAAAGGTCAGTGACACTTCAATCCCTTAGTCGACTCTTACGATACACACAGGAGGAGTTAAGGTGGTGACAAATGTATTCTTACTGCCATAACCAGACGGCCAATGTATGTGTATAGGTACTTTATTTGATTTAACACTATAAATCTCCAGCTTCTCAGGCAATATTACTAGGTATTACAGAGTAGAATATTGTTACACATAAATCTAACACCGTTTAATTTATGATATAGTATGAATTTTCAATTTAAGTTACTATACCAAAAACGAAGTAGAAGTACCAATTTACGGTCAATGCATCATCATTTTCTTGAGCGTTGTAGGCACATTTGCCGTAAACCCGAAACCTGTAATTTTAGTAGTCCTAATATGCTAAGCAGTGTTTGGTACTAGATAGGTATGATTTTATGCCATCAATGTCATACATCCGTCCTTTTCCTAGTTCTAAAAATACATATCTATGCATATATTATGTTATAGTACCTATGTGCTGGTCCGTCCGTCTGTCCATACCGAAGCGGTTTCTAATTAATTTCAAAGGACTCGTGAACGAAATATCGTTATTTGAAAGTATCTTAATTCTTTTGAAATCTCTTATAAACTTCCCCATTTCCAATAATACAAGAATTTACAGGTAACCTATACATATATTCATAGGTACCTACTTACTTGAACAAAGTTACTAGATTTTGATTGTTTTTATGATGAGTCATTTGAGTAATGTCGCTGTGATTATTATACTACTTATCACGCATCTTCTACAATGACCATAATGACAATGTATTTATGTTTCAATTATTGCAATAAATAGTAAAGGGCATTTACCATTTAAAATGGCGATCAATTTGTATAATTTTATATTACTCAAGTCAAGTATAGTCTAGTATATATGTATAAATCAACCTAGTCTTAAGTTATTATTATTATTATTGTTCGTCTTTACCTTATCTCGGGACCATGGGGTCCCGGACCTTTGGGAGGCATACGTGGGGCCGAAGCCAACAGCGCAGAGGCCTTTTAAGACAAATAATCTAAAAGCAAGGGATACACGTGGCGGATACCATCCCCGAGCGCACAATATGATACGTCCGGAGATGGTCCCCGCCAGGTGCAAAGACTATTGCAGTGCAGCACTGTGACTGCGATGGAAACTAAGGTCTTGGGCTATGGTTGGTATAATGGATGGACTGGATACTGGGTTATGGGAGGAGACTAGCGGACACCTGCCGTGACAATCAGTCTCAAAATTGTAAAAAGGCAGGTGGTGACTCGCCAACTCATTTAGTGGGCCCTACAAACGGCCGCACGCACAGTGCGACAATAGCGCAACATTTCAGAGCGGCTTTGAGGTTGTCGAGAGGTGAGACTGCGGTAGCTAGATCCCGGTAATCCGTTCAAGGGCCGCCGGCGTTATGACATTTTACACTTCCAACCTGGAGCATAGGTCCCGCTCTTGCGAATCCACTCTGGCCGACCGGTCAAGGCAAGCACAGAGGCGAGGGCCATATAAAAGGGCCCTCTGGAATAGGGGTCCGCGGTGTCGCCACTCACCGTCAGCTCGCCACAAGCTGCCCCCGATTATTATTATTATTATAAGCCCATTCTGTCCCATTGCTGGGCAAAGGCCTCCCCCCTCTTCTTCTATTCATCCCGGTTCTGTGCTATATCTGGCCACCTGGCCAGTCACTTAAAATTCTTAAGTTACTAATATATTATTTACTTTTTACATGCACATCGAAGAGCAAATGCAATTAATCAGTCAACAATGGTGAACTACATTCAAGGCAAGATGAGATAGATATGAAACGGACAGTGGAATACTTCGTCAAGAACTTTAATTATGATGAAGAATAGCTCCTCCAGGAAAGGTGGTAGGTATACATCCTTGGTATTGAAAAATTGGTAAACGGTGTCCGTGCTTAGATTAGCTTTGAATATAAGATTCTATTAAATAGTATGTACTCGTAAGTAATGTAAACAAAAATGTACTATATAATGCATCAATCTGTGTGTTCTATAAATATGCATCAAGGCAACTTGCCTTTTTTAATCTAAATATTTCGTTAAGGTATCTTACGAAAGTATAACCACAGGTAAATGTGAGTACCTAAGAAGTATAGTGTAAAATAGTTTTCATACCTACTGCGTAAAATAGTCAAAATATAAATGAACGTCATAAAGCATTCATACACAAATCTACAGAGTTTCACGGTAAGCTCCATTAAGGCTTGGGTTTTGTGTACTAATTAAAGGAGGATATGTATATTTGGTATATATGTATTAGATACTTAAATACGTAGAAAAGAACCATGACTGAGGAACCAATATTTTTGTAATAAATACTACTTACGCGAAGAGATGCACCCTCCGGGATTCGAACCTCGCTTCGCAAGCAGGGTGACTACTGATTATCGACTAAATTATGGAAGCCGTCATGTAATTAATGTCTACAACAAAAGTATACAAGTGCTATCTTTTACCATTGATAAATAAACGATCGTTTCACATTTAATTTTATTACAAGGGAAACCATTGTCGATTCGCGCATATTTTTAGTTTTATCTTAGAAAATCGTAAGAGAAAAGAGATCTCTATATTGTGTACGGGTACAAATAAATAATTTTATTTATCTTCTATTCGTTTCTGTTGTGTTTGCAGGGAAGTCAAGTCCACCTAGAAGAGCTCCGAGGCGTATTGTCTTGTCGTGTCTTCACCCAGAATCTGTTTTGTCATGACGTATGATGTCAAAGTGATTCTCCCACTAGGAAATTAGTTATTAATTCGTTATTCATTATTCGAGCTTTTGGCGGCAAGTCACTTTCAGGCTAGAGGAAAATGTAATTGAAAAACGTAGTGGTTATGGTAACTATTATATGTATTTATAGAACTGGGGGAAATGTTCAAGAGTAGCTATAGCTGTAGGTATATTAACAAAGGGGTGAAAATTCAATAAAAGCCAATTTTCCGATAGCGAAGTAACTGTGCTGAATATATGTACATATTTTTTATTTAAAATACTTTTTAATTGGTTAAACAATCAAGTCAGGATTTAATTAGCATTTTGGAGAAATCAAGCGATCTTTTGAAGTTTCTTAAGCATGTCCTGTCCATGGCGAATTTTGTATTTAAATAACGTTTCTGTCAGAAATCGAAGAAACTGAAGATGGGGACTCTCAGAACTTGGTACACGCATTTCGTTTGCGGCTGTCATAGATGTGGATTATGTTATTTACTTACACCAATATTTTACAAGTCGATAGGCCCAAAGTAATAAATAAGACTTAGATTGTGCGAATGCGTGACGATATTGTGTGTGTGTGTGGTGTGGATAGACGACATATTTCTATAATAGATAGGTACAATATACATCATCATCATCATCATCATCAGCCTATGTTAGTCGACTGCTGGACGTAGGCCTCTCCTATTAACTATGCGTATAGACGCATTAGGAGGTAAATGCCCATAATCGCCACGCTGGGCAAGCGGATTGGCAATCGCAGTAATGTGTCCACTATGATGACGCTGCTGCCCATCATCAATCTTGTAAAATGGTCAGTGACACTTCAATCCCTTAGTCGACTCTTACGACACCCGCAGGAGGAGTTGGGGTTGTGACAAATGTATTCTTACTGCCGTCACCACACGGCGGAATAAAGGAATGTCTCCTTTAAGTAAAATTAGCTAGCTTAAGGATTTAAAGTAGTTTTCCTCCAGGGCCTGAGTTTAATTTCTACACTGTATATACTATAGGTACTGAAATAGGAAGATATACTTATATTGAAATAACAAGAAAACAACCATGACCAAGGAACAAATATTCGTCTTCGCCGGGATTCGAATCTTTAACCTCCAGTTTCGTAGGCATAGTCAATGCTAGCTAGGTTATGGATGCTGACAAGTAGAGTTTCCAGTGTCAATAGCAGACTATCAGCAGTAAAGGAAGTCGCCCGTAGGTGCATGAGCTGACAATATTTAAGTATTTACTCGTAGAAGGTGCGCTATATGACGATCTTACATTAATTTAAGCAACTAATAAGCAATACAGGATTTTTGTCAGAGACTATTTCCGATGGCGGGGTCGTTGGGAAATCCTAGAATTTTGGGAACTTCTAAACGGATTTTTAATCAGTTAAGTTCCTCAAGTATTGAGAAATTGCGTTCATTCTTGAAATCCACGTTTACATAGATGTTTAGTACGTTCATGTACATATCAAGCGTATTCATATAAATATTATATTTTTATCAAGTGAAGGGTAAAGAGGTGGGAGATGAATACCTTACAGACAACTAAAGTCAAATTAACATTCTCTATCTATTAATGGTGATGGTTTCCTGCTGCGTAACATAACCAAAACTCTACGGGCATTCAATGGGGGGCCCACCAAGACTTCTGTCGACTTTTGCTAACGACATAGAGACATAGGGTCGGCAAAACGTATGTGACATCACTGTGCCCACGTTTATAAGCTGCAGTAGCTGTTTACCATCAGGTTACTTGTTTGTCATAGTGTAATATAATATAACAAACGTGGAACTGCTGATGACAACGGAACAATCACAAAATATGATACATTTATGTTAACCTTATTTCATTTCCGTATAATCTTGTAGCCTTTTGGGATCATAATTACAACGGAGCCGGTTTAATTCTTGTGGTTAAAGATTGAAACAGACATTATTGTATAATATATTATAACTAGGTACCTACTACTTTTTCATATTTAAGAGAATCACATATTCCGTTTTCTGTTGTTTTCTTGAATATTTAAGTTATATGTAATAAAATGAATAGGTATTACAGATTATGAATATAATTTAGTGATTCTTCGGCTTCGTATTTGGTTCGTGCCTTTTGAGCTGAATTACCTGAGTAGCGTTAGCTTCATGGTGTCATGTTACCTTTGAACGCCTTACATCTTACACAAGATAGGGCTAAAAAATACACCAAAAGTTCGAACCCAATCGAGCAAATGTACCTAAGCCATACGTAAAAGTGTGAGAATCGCTTTGACAGGTGACATCATGGCACCTAAAGGTGTTCTTAACGTTGCAAGCACCTAGTGACACGTTTAGTTGTTCTTGGTGTTCAAGTGAAGATTATTTCGATACGGTAATTATTTATACAATTAAGTACATTAGTATATAGTAGAAATAGTAAACATTTGAATATTATATTGCATAAGTCAACAATTATGTAACATCTCTTTCTTTCACACGTAGACAGAAACAGACGACTATGGCGGCTCTGACTGGCCGGCCAATATTTAGGTACGTAATTATGTTGTAAGTCGGCTCTGCTTTTAGTAGTGTTAAAGTGTGTAAGAGCATATAATTATATGAATACATTACTATTTATTCTATGTAAATATAAAATCCGTCAATAAGGGACCTTTGAAGTTTCCATCGGATTGTCTATGTTATTATTTGTCTGTCAAGTCTTATCATATTATATTGAAATGGTTTTTGTTTAATAGAGGTAAAACTTAAGCAACTATTTTCCGTACACGTAAATTAAGAAAATTCAGAGTTGTCATTTCTTACCACCACTTTTTTCATACCCAGCAAGTTGTGGCTTAGGTATGTGTATTTTAAGATTATTAAGGACAAGACTATATGTATTAAATGCTACATAAAACGTGACTAAATCATGTGGCAATCTATGAGGAATACGTGTATTCATCATCATCAGACTACATCAGCCTATCGCTGGGCAAAAGTCACTTCTATTACTTATACCTACGCAGGACGTAGTAGGAGGTAAATGCCCATACTTAATCGCCATGCTAGGCCAGCGGGTCGGCGATCTCAGTTGTGTGCCCACTATGATGATGGACACATCATCATAGTGGGCACACAACTGGTGGTGGCTGGTGGTGTAAATAAATAAATAAATAAATAAATAAATAAATAAATAAATAAATCATCAATAAATCCGTCGTCGTGACACTTTATATAATGTAGTCGACGTTTACGATACGCACAGGAAGAGTTGGGATGGTGAGAAATGTATTCTTACCGCCGTCATGCTGCGGCGAGTATTATGGAATATGTGTATTATCGATATGATTATCGGCGCCCAACACCCGCAAGGTTCCGGATGGAACTACTACTACTAGTAGCCTCGGCATCGCTTTTCAGTCTTTGCGTTGTTTCCGTTATACGTATGTAACGCAGGCAGTAAGCCGTCGCCAGACTTCGAAGCACTCTTCGAGAGGTTTCGGAAGGATGGATGTGGCTTTGGTGGCTTTAGACGACCCATAAAAATACTGAGGCAAACAACGGAAGACGTTGGGCGGTCTTGTTCCTAATCATTATTTTAACTAACAATTTCATACGTCAATATATTTTTGTAAATTAGCTTTGTTATACAATGTGTGTAATATGTACCTAAATAGGGTTATAAGCTTATAAGGTTCGATGAAACAATCACGCTAACAATGTATCTATGACATGTACGAGTATAACAACATTCAGTAGGATTTATGAAATACAAAACTAGGACTCGCTTACACGCTTAAAAACTTATAACTTCGCAGGTAAAAGGAGTATTGGAGGAAGTACATATGTAAGTAATTAAGGTAGAGCAGCAGAATACGGAAGATTCCGAGGTAAGTATCAGGTTCGACGCCAAATACCGGTATATAAGTCACGGCCTGCTTATTATTATTCATGTTCATTGATTATCTGGGAAATAGCAATCAGTAACAGGATAAACGCTTCCAAAATAAGTTGTACTCGTACGCTATTTCATTTCAAGAGTCTGATCAAAAAATGAATGGGTATGAGCATCGCTAGCATCTTCAAGCATCTGGACCAGCCTGCTGAGCTCAATTGATAAAGATCATCGATATTTATCAGGCGTGTGCCGTATATATATTTGTATGTATGTATTTATAAATTGTACCGATTGCCAAACACCAAGGAGTACCTGTTTCCTATATCCTATATAGTAGGGTGGATCGATTTTTTTATTTTTGGAAATTCATAAAATAATCTTTATAGATCGATACTTCGTGGCTAGAGAAATAAAAAATATTATGATCATTTTTGGATTTACTTTTATTTTGTACTTCGTTTATAGGCCCAAAAATTGACTCTATTTTTAAGGTTTTTTTAAGAAAAGTCAGTAGTTCGTGGATATTTTCGGGTTTATTTTTATGTAGAAACAAAATAACATTATTTGTCATAAATGTAGAATTTGCACAATTTAATTATATGAAAATTATAACCAGTATCGGCGAAAACTGTTTTTCAACTTTGAGGCTCTTGGGGCAGTACTTACCAAATGAATATCGGAAAAAGGTATATTGTTACAGAATGTTACTTTTTACGACTATCATTCTATTGGCTCACGGTTCCAAAAATCCGAAAAAAAAAATTTTTTTCATACTTCAATGTATTCATGGACAAAAATTTTTTTTCATTATTTTCTGAAACGCGGCCCTATAGGAATAACCTGTCTAAAAAGTAACTTTTTCAACAATATATCTTTTTACGATAATCATTCGGGAAGTACTGCCCCAAGAGCCTCAAAGTTGAAAATTATTTTTTGGAGGTACTGCGAACAATTATCATATAATTAAATCACACAAACCTTAAATTTATGAAAAACAATCTTATTTTGTTTATCCATAAAATTAAAACAGAAAATATCCTTGCTCATCCGAGTTTTCTTAAAAAAACCTTAAAAATAAGGCCGATCTTCGGGCTTCTATAAGAGGTCCATAATGATAAAATATCCAAAAATGGTCATAATATTTTTTGTTTTTCTAGCCGCATAGTATCGATTCGTAAAGATTATTTTATGATTACCCGAAAATAAAAAAATCGGTCCACCCTACTATATAGGTATACAGGGTGGAAAAAGATTTTGGGTCAGTGAGGGCAGCTATCAGATCCCGTGTAGCTACGTGAAAATGGTCTTAGAAGACCTTCCCGCGATTTTCAATTAAAGAAGATTAGCGTTTTCAGATTTTGGAAAAAGTATACAGGGTGCGAGGAAATGGTCATTTTTGAGAAACTTTTTTTTTGATGCCAATCGATCCTGTTTCTGTTCAGGATCAAAAGCTGGTATGGGACCAAAAAAAAATTTTCGACTAGAAAAGCCGCAAATCGGGATTTAAAATTCCCATACAAATTGTATGAAAATTAAAATCATTTTTTCACGCTTAATTTTTTTATGCCAATCGATTCCATTCCTATCCAGTACCAATAGTTTCCTAGGGGTCAACTTACGGCAACGTAAAAAAAAAACAAAAATAAAAAAAAAACTGTTTTCATACATTTACTATGGGAAAAAAGTGAAAATTAGTTACATTATCTGTGACGCTAATTAATGTTGCTAATGATTTCATACAGTATTATTATTATCATTTAGCATAGGACGACTAATTATCGTGACAGATAAAGTAATTAAGGTTTCACTTTTTTTTCCATAGTAAAAGTATGAAAACGGTTTTCTTGAAATTTTGGATTTTTTGTACATTGCCATAAGTTGACCCGTAGGAAACTATTGGTACTGGGTAGGAATGGAATCGATAGGTATAAAAAAAATAAGGGTGAAAAATAATTTTTAATTTTCATACAATTTGTATGAGAATTTAAAATCTCGATTTGTGGCTTTTCTAGCCGAAAATTTTTATTTGGTCCCATACAAGCTTTTGATCCTGAACAGAAACAGGATCGATTGGCATCAAAAAAAAAGTTTCTCAAAAATGACCATTTCCTCGCACCCTGTATACTTTTTCCAAAATCTGAAAACGCTAATCTTCTTTAATTGAAAATCGCGGGAAGGTCTTCTAAGACCATTTTCGCGTAGCTATACGGGATCTGGTAGCTGCCCTCACTGACCCAAAATCTTTTTCCACCCTGTATAGGATATAGGAAACAGTAATATTGATAATGAATTATTAAGTAGGTACTTAATAATTCATTATCAATATTACTTTATTCTTTGATTATCATAACATAACTTAGGTACAAGTAAACCGCTAATGCTATAGTAGGTATCCGCATGAAAAAATTATCTGCTAAGTTAACCGTATATTGAATGATAACTTAATGGTCACTGGTGCAAGTGTTGGAAACTTTTAGTTGAGAAGTACTAGTAATGGACACTTCAAACGTAGTCCTAAGAATATATAGGATACCTACGGTTCTAAAGTTTATGTCGGGAAACAATGCATAACTCTTACTTTAAATAAAAAGGAATATTCATAATAATGTACACGGTTCCACATGTACGGAATCACTTATAGTCAAAGACACGATTGGAATCCAATAGGGTCCTTGACCATCACGAGGGTTGCGTAGTGAAACCCGATAAGTCGAACAAACCGATTTTTTAAATACGAACTATATACACCAGCGTCAAGTTGTTAATTAAATTGGTAATATCTGAGCGTTTCAACCGCCTAATTTTGGTGGCATCATTTTTGCCGAAGTTTCTAAACGTCTCAATGTTATACTTCGTCATTTCATTTAGTATAAGGTACCGTTCCTCCTTCAAATGACATGATAAGTAGCACATTGTAACCAATAGAAACTTCGGCAAGAATGTTGCCACCAAAATTAAGCGGTTGAAACGCTCGGATATTCACCCACCTACCTATACTATGTATAGTTGGTATATGAATGCAAATTAAGAAAATTAAATGATTGACTAAATAAATAGATTCATAAGTCTGGAGGCTAGCATATCTTGTGTTTAACAGTAGCACGCTGCTTTTTCGCGGCTACCAGTCTCTTGTTAATCAGTATAATCGAAAAGAGATGGCTAGCTGCGTGTTGCTTTCATACACAAGATGTGCTAAGGCCACTGTGTCTCATGGCGGAGATCACTGGGGGGCTAGAATATCTTGTATTTGACATCAACTTACAGATACACATCTCCTTTTAATCTATGCAATCGAAAAGAATCTGGTAGGTGCAAGTTGCTGTTAAGCACAAGATGTGCTAGGGCCACTGATTCACCTCATTGGAGTAGGTGGAGTTATGAGAATATTTTAATATTTTGTATGGGATACTCCAAAGCTTATACTATGAAAAATACTATTGTAATTGTAATAAAATAAAATTGTTAAAAAGGTCCTAATTGTTTCATTTACTATAACTATAAAACATTAAGGTTGTTCGATTGCCATATATATTAGAGAATATTCGCATATTTTTATAATGTGGTACGTTACGGCTTGCTAAACCACAAGCAATTCTTTACGCTTAGCACATGTTCGGAGCGACAATATGTCGCTGCGAGATAGATTTCCCGTCTTTTACTTACTATTATTAATAAAAGGGACGGATAGTCTATCTCGCAGCGACATATTGTCGCACCAATCATGTGCTAACCGTACTTATATGGAAATCAAACCACTTTAATGCGGGAATTACACTGAGCCGTGCACCTAAAGCAAAGTATGTTGCTTAGTAACGACGCATGATGTATTAGACGAACAACGACGAAGTGTAATTGTCACTTAATGCGAAAAGTTTGATTTATTATAAATCCATTATTCATCGATAAATGAAGGGGTTATTTTATAGTGTTAAATATTTGACATAAACCAATAAAAATACAAATCTAGGTACAGCATGCTTATAAAACCGTAAGAGTACATAGTTCCAAAATCTATGCCTCTCTTTTCGTTGTAAGCTTTATCACGTTGTGGTGCTGCGGGGGCATAAACATACAGGATAGAAATACATAGTAATTGAGACTGATAGATATTTTAGAGTAACGTAGGCATCAGGCTAGCATAATATCTTATGCGCAACACCAACACGCGCTCTTCTCACGGGCTACTAGTCCCTTATTGATTGTATTGATAAAAAAGAGACGGGTAGCCCTATGAAGGCCGCGAGCTACTGTCAATCACCAGTTGTACTAGGACCGCATACACAGTTTTAAAACCATAGACATAAGCGTTATGCGAAGCATTTGACGATTCTAGTTCACCTACTCGCCGCCAATTTGATTATTCTATTGGTCGCTAGATGTCTTTAGTAAAATAAAAATTAATATTTAAGCTATTTATTGCTATGATTATCGGGCATTTCAATTCTAATTTCGACCATTTTAATATACATACGTACGTGTAGCATTTAGACATCATTATTACTACTTGTATTGATTTTGCATTCTTTCGTATAAATCACGATGTCATTATTAACTCAAAAAAAAATTTAAGAATACAATTTGAGCTATTTCACAAAAACAAAACAATATATTATTAAAGGTTAGCGTAATTTATTAACGAATTCACCTTATCATATAAAAATACGGACACCCTAGGGCTTGTAAACATTCTAAGAGTGACTGACGAAACTGACGTTGATTTTACACTTGTGATTAATATTTTTAAGAAACGCTATTCATAACTACTTGTATTTTATACACTACATACATTCCCCTGACACATGCCAGACACAAGTCGGCCATTTTATTGAAGAATAGTAGATGACATATATTGTCACTTAAATTTTAAAAGGACGTATTTTCTTCTTATGAAGATTATGATGCACATGAGTGACAATGACATTAACATAACATTTATAATGGCCATTGCGTTTCCACTTTGCTTAGTAAATAAACCTCTTTTTTACTCTATGATTACTACAAGTGCTACCTCCATGTAGCACTTGTAGAATCATTTGTTAGAGAAACAGAATTAAAACACACTTGTGAAATTGAGTTTTATATGTAAACTTGTAGACTTGTGAACTTGTAATGTACGAGAAATAGGCCCCAGCAATGGATTATCATAGGCTGATGATGATGATGATGAACAGACAGGCGGGTGATCAAAGTGGGCGGCGTGCGGTTCGAAGCACCAGAAGCGCTGTTCCAACCTCATCTGATCAACGTGGAAGGGCAGGGCATCGCTGAACTAGTGTTTAACACTATCCAGGTTAGTTGCCAGCGCCATCTAGTGTCGAGCGGCAGGACTACCGGAAAAGCTTAATTTAATCAACGACGGTCGGGGGATCGTGGACCTAGTGTTTAATAGGCTTTCTACACAATCAGTCTGCCAACCATCGCACCTATTACAGGCCTATGACACTTTCCAGGTTAGTTACCAGCGCCATCTAGTGAGCGGCAGGACTACCGGAAAAACTTAATTTAATCAACGACGGTAGGGGGATCGTGGACCTAGTGTTTAATAGGCTTTCTATACAATCAGTCTGCCAATCATCGCACCTATTACAGGCCTATGACATTATCCAGGTTAATTACCAGCGCTACCTAGTGTCTTTATTTACTGCGACAATTAGCTAACTGCGCAATCAACTATACTTTTACCAGGTTGCAGCTGAAGGCTGAGTGTAGCTAACAATCGATGACGATGAAAAACGTAAACGCGATCGAGAAGTTTTTTTATTAGTTACTAACTACACTCGGCCTTCTGGTACCGCAGCAAACGTGTTAAACAAGTCGTGTGTTGTGTATAGTGACTGAAACCATTCTGAATTATTACTATTTCACTTCACCCAGTGTATCTTTTAAATACACAAATTAATTTATTTCACTTCAACCTTACATAGTATCAATAACAAGTCTTAAATCCACAGCGCAGGCTTCGTCAAGTGGCAACAAAAAAATTGTATATTTAATAAATTACGTAAATGATGATGTATTTTCTTTACAGGCGGCGGATATAGATATGCGTAACGAGCTATACAAACACATCGTGTTATCCGGAGGTTCTACCATGTACCCCGGCCTCCCCTCGAGACTCGAGCGCGAAATCAAACAGCTCTACCTAGAGCGCGTATTGAGGAACGACACCGATAAGCTTGCGGTTAGTGCAAACCATTATATACCTTATTTCCATGGATTAAACGTCGAGAGAACAGAACAAATCGTGGTAGTGAGTGTTTACTGAATTCGCCGCAAGATGTCGCTGGGGTGCGCCAGTAGTAATCGTACATCGCGGTGTTAAGATTTTCCTCCATTCAGTCACCCGCCTCGATTTCGCCGGAACCGGTATCGCTTCTCGGCCTTTTGGCTAAGATCAAAGTGTAGTATCTGTTCTTTTCAGCTTAATATCTGAAAGTTCCCTCACTGAGGGACCAGTATATTAAACTGATTTTTGGAAACCGACGGGATGTTCGGGGCTCGCTCCACTCCCGTCACGGGTCGGCCCGGCATTGCAGTGCCGCCGAGATTGGCCCACATAATACCATTAAATTATGAGGATGATAGTAATGGAAGGTATGTGCCATCTTTCTGATGTGTCCACGCCTATCTCATTTAACTAGATGTCCTCAAAACACAAGTTAATTAAAATAGGCATAACACGGCACGGCAGCCTTAGAATTGTTAGTACCTGTTTCGTAACTATGATAAATATATTATCATTGTCTTGCACGAGCCTGCCTACTTGCCTAGCCCTAAACCACTCGGCCACTCTAACTTGCGAACCACGGTCATATTTCATGTGTATATTGCTCTCTATTATAAGGCTAGGCGCCTTTGGGACATCTGACACAAATTGACCTAGTCCCACGGTAAGCTTAATTAAGGCTTGTGATGTGGGTGCTAGGCGAC
>JALPQI010031458.1:0-51435 GCA_025490895.1 Thaumatotibia leucotreta
TTCTTTGTGTATTTATTTATCACATTTTTTTGTTAGTGGTATAATATTAAATGCTTGTTATATTTGCCACGAATAATTTATTTGTATTTGTTCCTTGGACGAGGCTGTATATGTATTTAAGTATCTACATGTATCTATCTATTACGTACATCGTCGCCTGGTACCCACATCACAAGCCTTAATTGAGCTTACCGTGGGACTAGGTCAATTTGTGTAAGATGTCCCAAAATATTTATTTATTTTATCACCCGTATTATATTTACGCACTGTATGAACACTGCACGTCTGACATGTAGGCACGAGGATATCAGCTTACCAGCGAACAGCCTGCACATGCCCCTCTGAGCGTCCCATACAGCCAGCTCCAGATCACACTCACAAGTGCGGAGCCCCCACAGCCCCGGGGCTCCACAAGAGGCCGCAGCGCCAAAAGTATGGCACTGCACGTCTGACATACAGAAGTCCGTGATGAGACGTGCCACTGAAACAAAAGACTTGTTAATCGAAGTCGATGATCGCTATCACAGATGTCATATATACCATAGATCAAGCAAACGTATCTACTTAGCGTGTCAAATGAACTCAGTAAAATCTACTGAGTTGTCCGTCTTTAATCGCAGCTTGCAGCTTTCGGGCGACAAATTTTGTAAGTTGAAGTGAACAAAAACATTAATAATGCCTCCTTAAGTAATATTAATTGCAACAACACAAAAAAATATGAATACTCAAGGGCCTGAGACATATTTAAAATCATAGGCAAGTACAACTTCAGTACAAAATCTGACACGCTCGGCCGCCATACAAATGAATGAACTTGTTTCTTCTATTCAAATCTAATTCTGTGATCGCTATGCATCCACTAGTTTGCCTACGTAAGATTGGGATATTCGGGATTACACCTGTGAGTTCTTAAGTTGTGTTTAGAAATGAAAATGCTGAGGTGGCAGGTGGGGGAGCACGCCTGGATAAAATCGAAATGAACATGCTAGAGGATCATTTAAGGTAGCCCCAATCCAACAACTGAAAAGCTGAAAGAGGGGAGACTCCGCTGGTATCATCACGTAATGAGAAGAGAGGGGAACTACTCTGAAAAGACTGTGTTTAACATGAAAACACAGCCCAAGGGAAGACGCAGACCACCTGCCACGTGATGGTCAACTGTTGAGAGGGATCAAGACCCTAAAGGCCCTAGCTTTCGCCAATGACAACCCGGAATAGAAGCTCCTGGATGCTTAGCCAAGTTGCCAATCGCTAGCGCTTGGTAGCGTATCGTAGTTTTCCCTCTTTGACACTCTTGCATATTAGTGCGACAAAGACAGCTAGCTGCTTTTCGTTTACGATTGACGATTAAGCGCTAGCGATTGGCAACTTGGCTAAGCACCCTGGTGCCGCTGCAGAAGGAGGCCCGATCCCAAATGAACTGGACTACAGAACTTACATAAGAAACTTACCCCCTTATTCATAAGCGTATCCTAACTTAGCAAGCCACTAAGTATTGTTTGTCATATTGGTAAGACCGAAAGGGACAAACAATACTTAGCGGCTTGATATGTTTATAAATAAGGGGGTGGGAAGTGAAACTTGTATTGTATTATGGCCATTTTTTCCGCAACTCGACATCAAACGTGCCTATTTTGCGTGGTCCTAACGCTCGCTGGCCCAGTACTTGTTGGGGACTTCACTTACACCCTTGAATTTCTTCGCAGGTGTATGCAGGTTTCCTAACGATGTTTTTCTTCACCGTAAAGCACTTGTGAATATGAAATTATATTTCGTACATAAGTTTTTTTGAAAAACTAATTGAAGTGAAACTTAGAATCAGAATCAGTTCAAGTGGAATCAAAATACTGTAATGACACACATTTGGAAATACTTCAGTATTATTTTCGTTTACTCAAAACTACCCAACTATAGTCCAATACTGCAAATATAGTCCACAATTGGTTATGTACTTATAGTTTTCCGAAGGAATCAATATTATATTTTTCCCTGATAGCCGAGCGACGTCTTAAGGTTCAAGAAAATGCGGCTCTCTTATTTTTATGTCTTATAATTTGTTACCAATCTTTCTTATGTGAGTGAGATGATATATGTGTGCAGTTTTATGGATTAACAGTCAAAGACAAAATAAGGTGTACACAAAAATGTTCAAAAATATGTCCCAGTGCACTCTAATTCTGTGTAATAAGAACGTAGTAACATATTTATTTATGAGCGGATTCTTTCGATACAAATTTTTGCATTTGACTGAACAGAGCCTAATGCTTTCGTCGCCAACAAGTACAATGAAATAGAAAAAATAAAATGAATGAATGACACGAGTGACATTGACATTGACAGTTTTTTTTTCTTCAGAAAACTTTACATAGCCAATTTAAATTTCTAATAATACTTTTAATAAGACTTTTTCCATGTTTTTATTATTAATGAGGAGTTTTTGCCTACGAATAGCTTGATTAATATAATAATTACACCTGACGAAAGGTATTCGATTTAGTTTTGGACCATTTTTGGGAACGTTTGGACTATATTTATATACTCCATTTCAAATACCATGGCCCGATGCCACCTAACTTTGGAGTGGCATGTACGGTAGTGGCTTTGGGTGGCCATGGTATTTGAAATGGAGTATACCTTGGTGGTTTTACGGTACTCGAGTTAAGTTGTTTGTTTACCTTTGACGCAATCCCTCATGTTTTCATCGAAGAAGAAGTTCGCAGGGCAGGTGCAGATGCCATCTTGAACTACAGCCAACAGACCGACGCATTGGTTTTCCGTTGAAGGAGAACCGAGCTCTAAATAGAATGGTAATGTAAGAAACTTATATACAAAGAAAAAGATAATAATACCAAAGGCCCGTTTCTCAAAAGCTTGTAACTTGTAATGCAAGTGGAAGTCTCTTTTTAACATTATTAATAACATAAGGACTTCGCTTGTATTACAAGTTACAAGCTTTCGAGAAATAGGCCCAAGCTGTAAAATATGGTCTAGTAGCTCTAAATAAAGATATCTAACTCTTAATCGCGCTTCTCCCAAAGCCATACTCTCAAACCTTCTGGTGGATAGTAAAAGTTCAAATATCAGTGAATTATACAGACACATACACAAGTTCATATCATTCCAGTATACAACTTCTCTTTTTTTTCATTTAATCGGTCGAGTGCAGAGACCAATATCATTTTTGTGTAAATAATATGGAAATAAATGTCTTATGTTTTAATTTTGCTTAATACTAAATGTAGACTTGGCTGAAACCACCTTGCCTTGCCAAGATGCCATTTTAAAATCGTATTACGATAAGCGATAAGTAATAAATGTATAAAAATGATAGATCCGAACGAAAAGTCTCGTGACTTATACTTGACTTATTGCTTATCATAACCGAATGCAGAATGGCTTCAGTGTGTGTTGCCAGTGATGACATACGGGACTAAAACGTGGTCTCTTACAATGGGCCTCATAAGAAGGCTCAAAGTCACCCAAAGGGCAATGGAGAGGGCTATGCTAGGAGTCTCGCGAGATCGGATTAAAAATGAGACCATTCGCAGTAGAACCAAAGTAACCGAAGTAAGGTCAGTGCGGCTAAGTCCGGCATATTTTATTTTGAAGGAAAGTCCGTTATATGCGTCTTATACTGTTCAATTAGGGTCGGAATCGGAAATCAGTTGGTAGACGGACTTTCCCGATAGACGGTCTTACCCGCATTGACCTTAGCTCTCCGAATCGCTAAACTGAAGATAAAAATATATGTGGTCATATTTACCAGCTAAGCATGTACTTCCATCGTCGCTCCCATAATACCCCAACGGACAGACGCATTGGCCCCAGCTGGAGCATTGGAACGGCTCGATACAAGGGTTCCCAGCGCTGCATGTTGCACCTTCAAGGCGCACCGTCATGGGTGACGCCATTTTTGTTGCCATCTTGGTTGCGTTGACTGCGCTGACAGTTCGCGCTAAAAAGGAACTCAGTGTAATAATTACACATAATAATAGAATTGGCCCACGATATATGTGGAACGTTGATTCGACGTTCATAGTTCCGATAGTTGTTACAGCGAACGGTTTAATAGCGAAGAGTCTCGATCAACACCTTAAGAGACTCGCTAGATGGTTGGATCAAGGGTCAGATGCAGAAGGCGGTAATCCTGGACACGGCGCGGATAGTCCGTCGGCTCCTCTCTCTGCGACCTTAATTACTGGCAGCTTGGGCCCGCCTCGTTGCTGACGTAGGTTTTTTGTAATGTTTATATTTTGAATGTTTTTTTTATTGGTAGATTGCTAGAGTCAATGATTCTGAGCAAGATCCACGTTTTACAAAATGTACAAGGAAGTTTTTTATCTCATATGTTGTTTGATGTTTGCTAAACGTTGGTTAGAAATAGATATTCGTCAAAACGAGAATTGCGGAAAGGGGGAGGTTTACCAAGAACGTCTGACTAAGAGAGAAACTGAGAGTTGGCGACTGGCAACTTCAATCAAGTAATCAAGTAATTTATTTCTTTCATGTAGTAAATAGGATCTTACAAAATAAAAGTATCATACATGAGCCCCGTAAGGGCATGGAAACTTGACTACGCACTCAGCTCCTCCTTAGATATTGACGGTTCCAATCAATCAGGGACAATAATTAATTATCAAGTTAAGTTTTCAGTTACAACAATACCTTCAGTAGCAGTCGAGTCGTAGCAGACGAATTCACGAGCGTCGCACGCGCCGTTTGTGAACTGGCAATCCTCGTCCAGCACACAGCGTTCACCCACAGCTGTAAATAATTAGTTATAAGAATGTGCGGTAAGGGAAGTCATATGATTTGAGGTACAGTAAAAAGACTATCTTGGGATTCTTGAGACATCTTACACAAATCGACCTAGTCCCACGGTAAGCTCAATTGAGGCTTGTGATGTGGGTAACAAGCGACGACGTAATTATATACTCGTAATAAGTAGATAGATACAAATAGAATCTTAAATACGGGTGAATATGAATGTCTGAGCGTATCAACCGCCTAATTTTGGTGGCATCATTTTTGTCGAAGTTTCTAAACGTCTCAATGTTATACTTCGTCATTTGTATAAGGTACCGTGCCTCCTTCAAATGACAAAGTAGTTCATTATAACGAATAGAAACTTCAGCAAAAATGATGCCACCAAAATTAGGCGGTTGATACAGCTCAGATATTCACGCAGCGCTCAGATATTCACCCACATAGACAGCCACGAGCACGGAAAAAATATATTTATGATTAATAAATACACAAATACTGCCCTCGGCTGGATTCGAACCAGTAACCTCCAGTTGTTAACTAGTGTCAGGGGGGCTAACGCGAAGTACTACTGAGATTCAGGTTAGGACCTAAACTGAATCGTGATGTGTCATTTCCATAAAATAACTGTCAAAAACTGACAAGCCGAATCTAAACTAAATCCCATTAGAGATCATAGTAGCCCCCAGATCGGGAACATTCAAGTTTCCGGGTTATTTTTAAAGATGCTCATGTTGAGTTATGAAAAAACTGGAGGCTTTCGAAATGTGAGTCTACCGCAGAATGCATAAGATATCATGGACCGACCGAATAAGTAATGCCAGAGTACTGGAGTTAATGGAGAAGAAATTGGAATTAGTTAACAATATCAAGAAAAACAAACTACAGTATTTCGGGCATATCCTCCGGCTAATACTTCAAGGGAATATTCGTAGGGGTAGGAGCGCCGGTCCAAGAAGGCACTCTTGGTAGAGAAATGTTCGTGACTGGTTCAGTTCCAGCACTCGTGGATAATTCCGTAATGCAGTCAACAAAGTTAAAATAGCCATGATGTTGTCCAACCTTCGTTAGAAGAGAAACCAGAAGAAGAAGCTCATGTGCAAGAGTTGTAGTTACCTGCACCAATCCTCCTGCACTCTCCCCTCTGCCGAGTGTAGTATCCCTCAGAGCACTGGCAGGTGCCCTGGCAGACCTTGCTGAACGGGTCCCTGATGACGCCCATGCACTCCTCGTCCCGGGAGCAGGGCTGGTCCAGCTCCGTGGATGGCCAGCAGCGGCCGCGGAAGTAGTGGTGGCCGGGTTGACATAAACAACTGCCTGCTGGAAGCAGAAAATGAAGCAAATTGGCTTTATAATACACATGTGAGTGAGTTTATGGCTATGGAGAGGGCTATGCTAGGAGTCTCTCTGCGTGATCGGATTAAAAATGAGACCATCCGCAGCAGAACCAAAGTAACCGAAAAAGCTCTCCGAATCGCTAAACTAAAGTGGCAGTGGGCGGGGCACATTGCGCGTAGAACAGATGGCCGTTGGGGCGGGAAGGTGGGTAGGCCCCCCACAAGGTGGACCGATGACCTGGTGAAGGTCGCAGGAGTCCGCTGGATGCGGGTGGCGCAGGACCGGTCATTGTGGCAATCTTTGGGGCCTCCCCCAAAGTTCCTATGTCAGCAGTGGACGTCTTTCGGCTGATATTATGATGATGATGATGAGTGAGTTTAGTGAAACGTCCCACTTTGTCGTTTGCCATAAAGCCGCTTTGTCAGTTTAATCATATCAAGATACAAGGAAATTTCGTCTTTGTGGTAAGCGACAAAGTGGGACGTTTGACTAAAAACTAACACATATTAGGCCATGTGGTGACGGCCGTCAGAACATTTGTCTCCACCCTAATCCTTCTCGCGGGTGTCGTAAGAGTCGACGAAGGGATTGAATCCTGCAGCTCTAGCAACGGGAAACGGGGTGAATGAGTCCACTGGGCAAACTCACTCCATCTTAGGCCGAGTCTCTGCCCTTGGCTAGTTTGTGGCCACGAGTAAGCGCATTAAAAAAAAACTTGTTTCTGGCCGAGTGTCCCACCAAAACATAACATAACATAACTGGGACAGTTTTACTTCATGCTGGTTCAGATATATACGTGTATTAGTCATATGCAATAACTAACCTGTTTGATCTTCATTCCGCCTGCAATGGAAAGCAGTGAACAATCTCGAGCATTGGAAGTCTTCGACGCAATTCGACGTGTAGTATGGAGCATCTGAAACAAACAGCGATTAATTAATTTGCCTAGTGTGGGAGTCGTCGATAATTTGCTTAATTTAGCTAAATATTTCTTGATCAATAAACATATAAATCACCTCGCCAAAGTGGTAGAATAAAATATAGACAAAAAAAGTTTTTTTCGGGACTTCCCCTACTCGTAAAGTGAAGATGATTTTTTTATTTTGCTGTAATCCCATAGTGTGGGGTAGCAATGTACCGATGAGAAGTTTCATAAGTTGCGAAACTTGCATAGAGAATGTTCTCAGAAATTTAAATTTTACAAGCAACGTAATCACGCCAAAACCATTGTACACATGGTATTATCGACAAAATTTAATCCTGACCCGCAAAAAGAGCTTGTCATAGTAACTTTGAAAATAAATTTGCTGCATCTGACGTACAATTTGACTTTCAATGTTACTAACTATGACAAGCTCTTTTCGTGTGTCTTTTTATTTTATTTTATTTTTTATTTTATTTATTTGGGGCATCAACAGCAGTACATGAAAAATTTACAAAAACTGAATGTACAGTAAACAAAGCCAATAAAAGATGTCCACAAAAATACAATGAACATGCAATAACAAGATATAGCGTGCGCATTTATACTAACTAACATTATCAACATAAGTTTCAGTTATAAAGTTTGCATGTCAGGATTCAATTTTATCGATACATGCTTTTCAAGGTAATCTATGTCTTGTTTACTCAATTGTGAAATAGAATATTATACACAACACTTTTTTATAAGTTCTCATGGAAACATTCTCAGTGAGAACTTACTCTTAAATTCTCATGAAAATTCTCAGAGATTTCGAGTAGGTGTGTTGTTCTGCAACTTGTACATTGCTAGTGTGGGGTATCGTTGAATATCTAGGTATCTTCTAAAACATAAGGGTCACAAAAGAAAGTTTTTTTTTTAGTCTATAATATGTTTGGAGAAAACAGCTTCAGAATAAAAAAAATGTGTCACCCCCTCTAACTTTTGATCTGTGGGTCCAATAATAAATAAAAACTCATGAATCAAGTGGGCTTTTAGAATACTTCAAAATAAAACTATTCCAAACATAACTGGCCCAGCCGTTTTTGAATAACTACACAACCTTACACTGAGCATGGTCCAACATGCTCTTTTGGCGGGTTTTTTTTTCACCATACGTTTTCCGCTAAGCCGGTCGCCTTACGCCGCGGCCACGACATCGGTCTAAGGCGACCGGCTTAGCGGAAAACGTCGCCGCTGGTCGCCTTAGACCAATGTCGTGGCCGGGGCATTAGACCGATGTCGTGGCCGCGGCGTAACGTTTTTATTCCCAACAAACTTACAATCAGCACACAGCGTCCCCCCAGCCACAACCTGCTGCGCGCTGGGACAAGCGCACGCGCCGGCGGCGCACGCGCTGCCCGCGAGACTCGCGCAGTCATCGTCGCTCGCGCACTGCCAGATCGCCAACGACGGGGTTAGGAGGCTGCCTGTAAGAATATTGAAAGGACTATGCGTCAAACTGGACCAAAATCCAACAGAGCTGGGAGTAGTGTCATGGGTCTAAATTATATTCATTGCTCATGCTCGGAAAATGGGTTGTTGTTTATCTATGATACGGGTGGAAAACGATGCATCGCGGACCTCGGGTTGCAAAAAGATATGTTCCTAATTCCTATTAGTGCTAGCTTTGTAAAATTGTAAGCACAAAGCCGAACAAAGTGCCAACAATACTCTTATTTAACAACTAATTCGAAGATATTAGTTCTTGGTTTCTTGTTTATGTTTTTTTGTAACGATAATCGTAAGTTAAATATGTCAATTCATTAAATTATTTTAATTTTTCGGTAAAAATTTAAGTGTTTTGGTTTTATATAGCGGTGACCAAGAGGAACAAACCTATCGAGTTTTTTTTTTAATTTTAATACGCGTAGGTAAGCGACGGAATAATGTTATACTGCCATATATGAATTTATACTTAAAAATTAATTCTTACTAGTAACTATTACATTCAATTAATACATTTATGTTTTTTTCTTTCCTCTCATTCGTAATGAAAAGTAGAGTGTTTATATCGGGTGAAAGGCACCCATTTCCACCCTGGGTTAACAATCTACTATTTCGTTGTCTTGTTTCATACCACTCTGTCACGCTTCTAGTTGCGGTCTCGACTCAGTATGTAATAAAAATCCGGTGCACTTGTATTTCTTTTTCACGCTAGATTTTAATGTAGGCACAGATGAATGTAGGCATTCATCAAATATTGGAAACAAAACATCATCTCATGCAAAAATCACAACACAAGTCACGTTTTTTAGGGACACAAAATAAGACAACGAAAAGATTCGCTTCATTTAAAAGGTCTGCTTATGTACTTTTTTTCATACTATAGGTGCAAAGTTGATATCCATTGGGTAATTTTATATAAATAAAGCGTTCTGCTCAATTGGGCACTCTCTAAGTAAATCACCGTCGTCCAGACTTGCATTTACTCTGATTAAAATACAAAAATCTCAGTTTTGCAATGGAATCAAACATAGCGCCCATAGAATGAAATGAAATAAATGTAAATACCTACTTAACGACACAACTTTCAGTTCTATTGGTTTTTCGTCCACTTTGGTTACGGAACCAGTATTTAGAAAGACCTCGAAATAGCCCAATATTTTAAAATGTTTTGTGCTCTTTATGAACTACTCAATTTTCCAGTAGTTATTTCACTTTAGGAAGCTTATAAGCGTACCACGTAAGTTTAGTACAAGTACTGCTTACAAGTGGAATGCTGCGTCCTGCCGCACCATACCGAAGGTGTTATTTCTAGGGTTATCTATAGCGTCGGCTGATATGCAAGTATTTAATACAACCAATTGGTAGGTACCGTAAAACCGCCCAACTATGGTCCAACACTGCAACTATAGTCCCCAATTTTCTCTTCTTCTTTATGGCTTTGTCCAAGGTTTTATAATTAGTAATCAGGAGTTTTTGCCTATAAATAGCACGATTAAAATAACAATTACATCTTTTGAAAGATATTCTATTAAGTTTTGAACTATTGTTGTGAGCGTTTGGACTATAGTTAAGTGATTTTACGGTATCAAATTAAGTTTGCGATACAAAGGTATACTCATAGTCATAATCCTGCCAAAAATCCTGTAATGCATTATAATTCGCTTTTCACGGAAATGTCCGAATTCATAGTCACAATAAGAATTTGTCTCTGTCACTCTAATGACGCCTTCGTTGGAGTGACAAGTCTCCGTGGCAGTAGGCCAGTATCCATTGCACTAAAGTGAATTGAGACAGAAAGGTTAACTTTTATTTTGAAGGTAAACAAAATAACAGACAAAAAATAATGACGTGAAAACCCTATATTATACTAACTTAAACTGTGTTAATAAACCTAAATACAGACAGGTAAATTCGGACGTTTTTGTGAAAACGCCAAGGAAAAAGATGTACACTTCCGACTAGCATTGTACCGAGAAGTTTCATAAGTTGCGAAACTTGCATAGAGAATGTTCTCGGCAATTTAATTTTTACAAGCAATCTAATCATGCCAAAACCATTGTATAGACCTGCTTTTTAAGGTATATTTTATGCCTTGTTTACTCAATTATGAAATATAATTTTATTCATAACACTTTTTTAAAAGTTCTCATGGTATTTCAATGAGAACTTACTCTTAAATTTTCATGAAAATTATCGGAAATGTCCAAGTACATTCCCGCAAATTTGAGAATGTTAGGTACTTCACTTACATATCACTAAATATTTGTTCCACATTTTCACTACAATCTACACTATTTATTTCACTTTATTACTACACTACACTACTTCCATCGTTCAATATCATAAATAAATGTGGCAGAGCTATATTAATCATTATCTATCTATTGATAACGACAGATTAATTTGGCAGATGTTTTATCAGTAAATGAGTAATGGGCGTTATCTAATGAATTAAAATATGAATTTAAAGTGGAATGTATTGGAAGAGAATTGCATTATCTTGTTTTTCACAGATCATTAGATAAGTTTGCAATACACAAATTTGAAACATAGCAACCAAGTGGGCTATCACGTATCATCATCAGCCTGTCGCAATCTACTGCTGGACATAGGCCTCCTTAATTTCGCGCCACTGTGTTGGATTTTCTGCTGCTCGCATACTGCTTCTGCCAGCCATCTTGCGCAAATCGTCACTCCACCTTGCCTGAGGGCGTCCTACACTACGTTTGCCCAGACGCAATCTCCACTCAAGAACTCGTTTACCCCAACGGTTATCGGGCTATCACGTATATCACGCTTTTAAAAACTGAATTTCAAAACCAAACCTTTCGGTTTATTTACAGTACCGGGTCTAATCGTTTGTCGTCGTTGCTGCCACGTTCTAAAGGTGAATTTAGACCAAACGAGCAGTTGCTCATGCTATTCCCCACTCTATGAAATTCATTCGTTACACAAAACGTGATTCGTCGAAATTCGTTGATTTCGTAGAGTGGGGGATAGAATGAGCGAATGCTAGTTTGGTCTAAATGCACCTTAACCTTAACAAGTAAAGAGTGGTTCGGTATAAAAGTAGCAGCGTATGATATGGTATATTTTTAAACTGACCGGTTTTTTTTTAAAAGAGGGCTTATTTTTTAGGGTTCCGTAGCCAAAATGGCAAAAACGGCACCCTTATAGATTCGTCATGTCCGTCTGTCCGTCTGTCCGTCTGTCACAGCCGATTTACTCGGAAACTATAAGTGCTACAGTAACGAAATTTGGTAAAGATATGTGTTGTATAAACCGCTACAGGATTATGATACTAAATTGTAAAAAAAAACAATTGGGGTGGGGGCCCTCCATACATGTAAGTGAGGGATAGAAAATTTTTTTTAGTTGTATATAAGCGTGTGGGGTATTAATAGAAAGGTCTTTGAAAATGATATGAAGGTTTATAAATCTTATTTTTATTTAAGCAAATCGTTTTCGAGATATCAGCTCTCAAAGTCTGAAAAATGTGTGGGGGGGACACATTTTTCAGACTTTGAGAGCTCTATTTTTTAAACTACGCAATATAAAATTAAAAAAAAATATATGTTATGCACATTAATAAACTCTATCAACGATTTTTGGTTTGACTAAATTATCTCCTATAGTTTTTGAGGTAGGTTGATTTAACTGTATTTTTTTAATAATATATTGATAATGGTACGGAACCCTTCGCGCGCGAGTCCGACTCGCACTTGGCCGGTTTTTTTAAATCCTTATAAACAAAAATACATTCATATTCAATCAAATTATCATGTGGAAGATTTAGCGTTACGTGTTCCAATGTAAGTACCTTCAGTATTTTAAACATGGTGTCTTGGCAGTATTTACCTGATTTTTAGGGTTCCGTAGCCAAAATGGCAAAAACGGAACCCTTATAGATTCGTCATGTCCGTCTGTCCGTCTGTCACAGCTGATTTACTCGGAAACTATAAATGCTACAGTAACGAAATTTGGTAAGGATACGTGTTGTATAAACCGCTACAGGATTATGACACTAAATTGTAAAAAAACCATTGGGGTGGGGGCCCTCCATACATGTAACTGAGGGATAGAAAACATTTTTTAGTTGTATATAAGCGTGTGGGGTATTCATAGAAAAGTCTTTGAAAATGATATGAAGGTTTATAAATCTCATTTATATTTAAGCAAATCGTTTTCGTGAGATATCAGCTCTCAAAGTCTGAAAAATGTGTCCCCCCCTCTATTTTTTAAACTATGCGATATAAAATTCAAAAAAAAATATATGTTATGCACATTAATAAACTCTATCAACGATTTTTAATTTGAATAAATTATCTCTGTTTTTGAGGTAGGTTGATTTAACTGTATTTTTTTAATAATAAATTGATAATGGCACGGAACCCTTCGCGCTCAAGTCCAACTCGCACTTGGCCGGTTTTTTTACCTTTAACAATACATTGTTCTGAATGTTTAACGACTAATTTTATGCGTCTTTGAACAGTCTTATTACGAAACAGAACTTGTTTAATTTACTACTTTGCCGGTTTTGCATTTTTCACCGAAAATGAACTTCCCTACAAAAGTACTTTCAGCTTGAAAGTAAAGCTTGAAGTAGCGGTAGGTACTTCTGACTGCCTTGAGTAAGAACCTGATAACTAATGCAACTGTTTTATCGTCGATTGTAATATGAATTAATGTAACCACCAAAATGACGAAATTGAGTTAAGTATACCGTTCGACTTCAAATTTCCTGCTCTATCGAACGGTGTATATAAAATATTGATATCTAGAACAAAATGTCGAATACGTTAACAAAAATTTTGCCATTTTATTAGGTTTCTACGTTTTTTATTAACGTATGTAAAGGTTTCCAAAAATCATAGACAATATTTAACGTAAGTACGAATTTGTAAGTACAAAACATGTCTTTCCTAATGTACTCACCATATTTTTATAAACGTCACTGCTGTAAGCGCCGTTTGCATTGTATGGCTCATAAGCAATTCGGTTTCAATTTGTGAGTTACACTTAATTCCGAAATCCACTTTTGATGATTTTCATTGATTTGTTAACGTGTCTCCAAATTTTTTTGAAAATATTTAACGTAAGCACCAGCCATTTCCTGAACTATAAGTGTGGTCGCAGTTAGTAACTGTCTATCAAATAGACCTCTCAAAAATAAAACAAACAAGATAAACATCATTTCGATAGGATAATTAACTAAAAAGATTCAACATATTTTATAAATGTCCATTTCGTTTTTTGGCCCTCCTGAAAAGTCGTCATTTGGTGGTTACATTAATTCATATTACAACTGTCGTTATATTAGATCATATATTATTCTCTAAAACGCAAATCAGCTTATAAAAAAAACAATACAGTTCTAATAGTGCAGTGTAATATTCCAAATGAAAATTGGCAAATAACGTTGGTCAAAAAGTCAAAAGTATGTTGCTGTAATGAACGCCTAAATACGCACAAGCTTGTTTGATTTAATATGATTGTATTTTTATTTTAAATTAAAGTGTATAAGGATTACTAAAAAATAAGTACTGCATAATCAAAACCGATCAGTTCGAAAAGGTACCATATCATACACTGCTACTTTTTATTGGGACCACTTCTTATGCAAGTGTGAATTCAAATTCAAATTCAAATGTTTTATTGCGTTTCATGTGTAGGTACATTTGGTGCTTATATATAGCTAAAAGCTAAGTACAGTATCAACATGAACCCTGAGAGGGTATAGCAACTTTAATTATTAACTAAGTATGACAAGATAAATAACTATTAACACGTTGAATGCGGGAACATAATTTTATATTTTACTTGCAGTGCTATACATACCATTTTTGAATTGTAGGATAGCCGTACACTGGTGCGGTACAAGGCTATTTTGGTTTGTGACTAAAGGTCTCTATTTTAGATGATATATCGTTGTTGGTTTTACAAATCGATAATTTATTGATTACAATGGCTAGAAAGTGACGCGTAGCAGGATAAGTGGATAAAACAGCCACCCAATTAATAAAATTGTGAATGAATGACTTACGTCAAAATATTGAAGCAAATCCCTTGAACAAACTAGTTGCAATTGGGTTAGCTGTCAGTACGAAAAAAGAACACTAATTTCAAATTCCCCGTGTGTTTACATGACACGTTGATGTGTGTGTGACCTCAACTCTCGTGGAACTATATATAGGTAATGTGCTAATGTGTTTTCTAAGATTTTCCTTGGTTAGAACCCAAAATAATGTAGTAACACTGTAATGTACAGTTGCAACGTTCGATGATAATGTACAAGATGCAGAAAAATCTCAATATTGCCTAAAATTACTGGAAATTTTCATGAAAGTTGCCATTGAGAACATTTTCTTTCAGTTTATAGTACTAAACAGTTTAAGTAACTTGCTACCTAATGTCAAAATTTCAATTTGTAAACGAATTCTGTTATTTAAAGTATTTGGTTCCCCGCGATACAGGCGTAGCCTAGTGAGGAGACTACTCTGTGTTTTCTGAAATAAATATTTTTTATTCTTATTCTTATTATAGTTTAAGGATTATTTCGCTTTGGGAGGCTACCACGACCTACTAATTCAATATAGTTTAGGACCTAATCTAAGTCGTGATGTATTAGTTCCATAGAGTAACTGTCAAAAATGTACAAGTGGAACCTAAACTGAATTGCATTTGAAAGCTGGAGGATCCCGGCGAGGGCATTATTTGTGTACTTATTTATCACGAATATTTGTTCGTTGGACATGGCTGTCTATATATTTAAGTATCTATATGTATCTATCTATTATACTCTTATACATATGTATATCGTCGCCAATCACACGTGGGACTAGGTTTATTTGTGTAAAGGTGCATTTAGACCGAACGAGCATTTGCTCATTATATCCCCCACTCTACGAAATCAACGAATTTCGACGAATCACGTTTTGCGTAACAAACGAATTTCGTAGAGTGGGGGACAAAATGAGCGAATACTCGTTTGATCTAAATGCACCTTTAGGATGTCCCAAGATATTTATTTATTTATCTATTATTTAAGAGCTCATGATATCCCCCGTGTGGTGACGGCAGTAAGAATACATTTATCACCACCTCAACTCCTCCTGGGGGTGTCGTAAGAGTCGACTAAGGGATTGAAGTGTCACTGACCATTGTACAAGATTGATGATGGGCTGCAGCGTCATCATAGTGGACACATTACTGCGATCGCCAATCCGCTTGCCCAGCGTGGCGATTATGGGCATTTACCTTCTAATGCGTAATGCGCTTAGTTAATAGGAGAGGCCTACGTCCAGCAGTGGACTAACATAGGCTGATGAAGTAATGATGATGATGATGATGATGGTAGCCCCCTTGCTTCCAACAGTTGACGATCGGGACCTTTTACTTTTGGTAAACCATGACTCTGGTTTTCTGTGAGGACCTAACTTATCCCTCTGCCACTGTCAGTCATGTGACATGTGACAGTGTGTGTGTTTCGCAAGTGTGAGCATATTTTGGTGGCCTAATCACAATTGGCTATGTAAAGTTTTCCGAAGGTATGAATATTATATTTTTCCCTGATACCCGTTGTCTTAAGTTTTAAGAAAATGCGGCTCTTTTATTTTTATTTCCTATAAATTGTTAATAATTTTTTATAAGTGCGTGAGGTGACATTTGTGCAGTTTTATGGGCGAATATATCCTAATCTGCCTAATACGATCGTCCACAATTACTACAATGGAATAGTAAAAAAAATCTGTCAACGTCAATGTTGCGGACGAAAGCATTAGGCTCTGTTCATCCATAAAACTGCATAAATGTCATCTCACTCTCTTAAAAAAAGATTGTAAAAAAATTATAACATAAAAATAAAAGAGCCGCATTTTCTTGATCCTTAAGACAACGGCTATCAGGGAAAAATATTTTTTTTTTACATTACATACATTATCAGCCTATGATAGTCCACTGCTGGACGTAAGCCTCTCCTTTTAACTATGCGTATAGACGCATTTGGAGGTAAATGCCCATAATCGCCACGCTAGGCAAGCGGATTGGCGATCGCAGTAATGTGTCCACTATGATGACGCTGCTACCCATCATCAATCTTTTATTAAATAATGTTCAGTGACACTTCAATCCCTTAGTCGACTCTTACGACACCCGCAGGAGGAGATGGGGTGATGACTGATGACAAATGTATTCTTACCTGCCGTCACCACACGGCCTAGAATATGAAGCGTGCTTATCAAGCAGGCTGGTCTATGACCGCCGTGATATAAAAAGGTATGATTTTTCAACACCTGTGTCGTTATCGGGCGAATTATTACAACTGCAGGTGTTCGAGTCGATATCCCAATGATAACATATCATTGCTCAATGTAACCTACCTATAACTTTTTCAATGTTAATGGAATAGGATATAGACAGGCATTACTTAAATATATTTCATCTATAGTGTTGCGACGTTTGGCCGGTAGTACCAGAAATTTCATACAAGTTTTTTCGGGTACCTCCCGTGTAGGTACCAACCGGCTACCAACTCTCCACGTACGTCGTACGTAAGGTGGGGTTTTTTTTTACTGTAATCCGATAGTGTGGGGTATTATTAAATAGTTATTTTATAAAGAATAAGCGTCCCAAAAGAAAGTAGTTTTAAATTTAGTTATGGATCTCGAAAAAATGTGTCTCCCCTCCTGAAACCTTTGATCCGTGGGTTCGAAAATTATGAAAAAAAAGAATAATATGCTTACATAATATTTTAAAATATACTATTTCGGACATCATTTTTGAATAATTATGGAACCCTACACTGAGCATGGTCCGACACCCAACAATTTGTGTAATAACTTTTAGCACTGAAAAAGGGCGATAAATTCAATTTTTTTATGAGCGATCAACAATACGTACATAATTAACTTTTTTTTAATGTGACGAAAGTAGACTACTGAGCTCTCAGCCCACCTGATGGAAAACAGAAACTGAGGCCAATGGACATAGTGACCAAAAAATCGCCTATAGTGCGCTGCCTACCCTGAGGACTCAGATGGATTGCCTCTATGCCAGTAATTACACCGGCTATCTTACCCCCAAACCGGAACACAGTACTAACTATTTAGCGGCAGGTTAACGGGTAAGACGGCGGTAGCTATCCGGGTGGACCCTGCACGAGGTTCTACCGCCAGCAAAACTAACTGCAACTAGCAACTTTCGTAACACAACTGAAGTGATCGTGGTTTTCGTTTTGATTAAGGACTTAACCATGTACATTTTTTTTTGTAATCGACCCGTAAAGCCTTCACTAATTACTGATTGAGATAATATCAAAAATACAGTATATCTTATGACCAGTGATCGGTTTTTTGGATTCTCCCGGCGGGTCTCCTATAGTAACTTGAAAAATAAACTTTAATTTATAATGTCATGTTTCTGTATCATAAAATATGTTCTTGTGTGTGTAATATAATACCTAGTGTTAAATATAATATTATAGTCACACCCGTCATTTTTTTATACGCGAAATCCCGCTAGGGGAACCCAAAAAACCGATCACTGCCTATGACGTAAGTTTAACATGGTTCTAACCTGCCTAAGGTTCCTATTGGTTGAGTACGTGAAATAAGGTCATAGCCCGAAGCACGCATCTTTGACGTCATACTTACAACTTGTGACGTCATTCGCGGCCTATTGTTAGACCTGCCTACGAATATCACCTCTATTTAGGAATTACATGAATCATTTCGCACCCTCTAAGTTTGAGGGTGCTATAAATATGATTTTGATTAGTACGTAGAGTGACGTGAAAAGTTCAGGACGGTTCAGGGGGCTAGTAAGGTACACCCGGGTAAGACCGGACTATTTTTGGGTAAATTGAAAGGGTGTCACAAAAAAATCATAAATGTATTCTTACTAACTTTTACCTGCAGATGTGTAATGTACATGATAAAAAAAGAAATAAATCTTTCAATATAAATTTACTTGATGCCGCGCAGCCGAATAGCTAAGGAGTAATCGACACTCAAACTTGCATATTTTTTTTTTCAAGATACCCAAACGAAATACCTTCTTGACTTAAGATCGGACTAGTATCTAATTTCAACTTTAAAGTAAGGAGAAGAAGGTTAAAGATCGGATCTCCAAAATTTGTCGAAAAAAATCACTTTTTTTTAAACGTTCGTAGCTCACGATTGATGCGGCTGAGCGGTTGCTGCATACTAGCGAGAGGGGCGGGGTGAAATGGCGTCATGCATAATATGGCCAGTGAGGAAAAAATACTACCATTTTAGTAGTTATTGCGGTCATCCGATCTTACATTAGATCCGATCTTAACCGGGTGTACCTTATATCTTGTGTATGTTATCTTCTGTCCGTCTGTCTATCTGTCCGTAGCATAAATCAGAGGCCGTTAGTATCAGACATTATGACATTATACATTTGGTACAGGTGTATATATCAATCACGCCGAGAAAGAGGTAGGATAAAGATAGATTTTTTTGTTGTTGTCAAACACAAGGTATGCTGAGGCATAGGTGACGCAAGTGCCAAAAACGTGTAAATTTTTCCACGACCTTATTGTTTAGGTAATAAAGGCCTATAAACATATTTCTGCCACTTGTAATGTAATGACTTGATATCTTTGACGTCGACTGTACGTGAGAACTTTTATTTCTGTTTACATTGTATATACTTAATAGGTATTACGTGGATATATTTGACCTAAGTTTGGAAACTTTTTACTCGATTACTTCATTCGACGTAATAATACGAAGTAGCAAGTACAATGTTGAAGTACTTTGTATCGTAAAAATAAATGGGGATTGTGAGGGCAGTTGGATTATGAAAGAGGGATGATTGTAAGCGTTATAATAAATGTATATAGCAATATTCAGACCAGTGTCCTGGTAAGCTACATGTATTCTCCCGCCATCGCGTAGGGATTCCTCCTGGCAAGTTGTTTTTTTTTTAAGATAGAAATACCAAATGACGGTCGATTTTTGCGAATGGCCCAGAGCTTGTGTAAAATAATAGGATAAAATTAATAAAAAATACCAATTTGATTATTGATTGCTTCCAACTGTTTAAGGTATGAGATAGTTTAATGTATTTTACTGAAGTAATATGATAAAAATGTATTAATAAATGGAGTTGAAGAAAGTATATCTTGGGTTCATTCCTTTCATAATAGAGGGATGAGAAGGGAACTTAAAGCTATATATAGTTGCTATTTTTAATATTGCGCCAATTCTACCCCCCAACGTCTTGCCGCGGGTATCGTAAGAAACTATAAGGGTTCCTAGTTTACTACTAAACATAAATAGTTGGGTTTTTAGGGTTCCGTAGCTGAAATGGCAAAAACGGAACCCTTATAGTGTCGCCATGTCCGTCTGTCCGCAGCATAGCTCCTTGGTTAGTTAGTACTAGTAGTTTACAATTTGGTGCAGGTATTCATATCGATCAAGCCGACAAAGTGGTAGAATGAAATGTAAAAAAAAAATTTTTTTAGAGGCTCCCCTATTAGTAAAGATGGGATGATTTTTTTATTTCGCAGTAAACCTATAATGTGGCCTGTAGGGTATCGTTGAACCTATTCAACGATACCCCACAGGCCTATAGGCCTTTGAAAAAGAATAATAAGAGTCTCAAAAAAAAAAACTTAAATCAGTATTTTCGGAGATAACCACTAAAATAGAAAAAAAATTGTGGCCCCCGTCTAACTTTTGATCCGTTGGTCCAAAAAATATGAAAAAAATCTTGAATGGCTAATGGAATACTTTAAAATAAAACTATTTCGAACACAATCGGCCCAGCCGTTTTTGAATAACTACAACTTTTCTTAATACGGAATAACTACATGTATTTTTTTTTTGTTATCGACCCTTAATCGGGTCACTTCACATCACTACTTTGTATTTTTGTGACACCACGTACATAGTAAGTACCTACTATGTAAGCTCTAGTCACATAAATGCAAGTACCTAGTTCTTGGACAATTACCTCAACACAATAATTTAAAACTCCCCACACGATAATTTCTAATTGCAACTTCCTGATTGCAGTTTTTACTTTTATTGACGTCACGTTATTAGTCACAACAAAGTACCTACTGTGTAGTGTATAAAGTAGTTTAAAAAACCGGCCAAGTGCGAGTCGCACTCGCGCGCGAAGGGTTCCGTACCATTATCAATTTATTATTAAAAAAATACAGTTAAATCAACCTACCTCAAAAACTATAGGAGATAATTTAATCAAACCAAAAATCTTTGATAGAGTTTATTAATGTAAATAACATTTTTTTTTATATCGAATCCTGTAGCGGTTCATACAACACATATCCTTACCAAATTTCGTTACTGTAGCATTTATAGTTTCCGAGTAAATCGGCTGTGACAGACGGACAGACGAACATGACGAATCTATAAGGGTTCCGTTTTTGCCATTTTGGCTACGGAACCCTAAAAAACGGCCAAGAGCATGTCGGGCAATACTAACTGAGCCGAATTCCCGGTTCTTGCCATACAAATTCAGAACTGGGAGCACACAGAGCCGGATTTAGGGGGGGGGGGAACCGGGGCTACAGCCCCGGGGCCTCCACGAAAGAGGGGCCCCCACAATAGAGATTTCGAGAGAAAATATTTCAAATTCTAAGTAGTAAACACTAGTGCCGTGTGGTGACGGCAGTAAGAATACATTTGTCACCACCCCAACTCCTCCTGCGGGTGTCGTAAGAGTCGACTAAGGGATTGAAGTGTCACTGACCATTTTACAAGATTGATGATAGGCAGCAGCGTCATCATAGTGGACACATTACTGCGATCGCCAATCCGCTTGCCCAGCGTGGCGGTTATGGGCATTTACCTCCTAATGCGTCTATACGCATAGTTAATAGGATAGGCCTATGTCCAGCAGTGGACTAACATAGGCTGATGATGATGACGATGATGATGAAACACTAGTATTTTTTTTTTTGTTTTTGTGTATTGAAAGTGATCTACTCCGGGATACCAAACCCTAAATACCTAATAGCATAACTGGGAGGCTACCACGATTTACTAATGCGATTCAATTTAGGACCTAATCCGATTCGCGATGTGTCAGTTCCATAGAATAACTGTCAAAAACTGACAGGACGAACCTAAACTGAATTTCATTTAAGAGATCTTCGTAGCCCTCTGTGCTAAGCCTACTGATTAGGTAGGGACAAAAGTTAGGTTGGTAGGGACAAAGGTTGGGTAGGTAGGGACAAAGGTTAGCTAGGTAGGGACAAAGGTTAGGTAGGTAAAGACAAAAGTTAGGTAGGTAGGGACAAAGGTTAGCTAGGTAGGGACAAACGTTAGGTACGTAGGTACAAATGTTAGGTAGGTAGGGACGAAGGTTAGGTAGGTAGGGACAAATTTTTGACTATGTATAAGGCCCGAGTAATAAGCAAACCGTCGATCCCGCGTTATAAAATCCCACTATACACTTTTAGGCTAAACAAGCCGAACCGAAACTGAATCGCGTTTAAGAAGTCATGGTAGCGCCAGATCTCTAAAAATGCGATTCAGTTTAGGTTCACGGAAAGGGACAGTGATGTACGACTCATATACCCTTGCCTCTTTCTCTCGACCTAAACTAAACCGATGATGATGATGACTAATCAGTCATCATCATCATCATCATATCAGCCGAAAGACGATTCACAATTTAAAAGTTTCATGTTAATTGCATTTCAAATTGCTTGAATTTGAACTTTTAGCTGCAGCGTATAAAGTATAAGTTTGAATTTTTATTCCGATCGGAAAAGCTATTATAAGTAATTATACGTAAAGGTGACTAATTTAGGTTTATTTTGTAATTATACGATATAGGTAGGTACAATTAAACATGTTGTGTGTGTATGAACAATAAAACATGGATGCCGCACGCCATACCAAATTACTTACCTTACAAAAACCAGCTGAAATTTTGTTGCTAGGTGTCACCCTTCAATACATGGTTAACTGAAAGAGATCCCTCAAAGAAATAAGTTCGCCTTTGTACATGTAATGTTTTGTTTCTGTACAGCAAAGAGTTTAGTACTACATTTCACTGCTTTAAAATGCTTCTTATTGAAATAGGTGTGTCGAATAACGATGTTGGCAATTATTCAAGATAATTACTAATTTCATCCAAATAAGTTAACGAGTATCCATCCAATTAATGATTATATGACGTAATCAGGTTCATACGTACATCTTAAATATTATATTTTCGACTTCACCGTCACCTGGTTCCGTGGTGTAGTGGTTATCACATCTGCTTTACACGCAGAAGGCCGCCAGTTCGATCCTGGCCGGAATCATAATTTTTTGTATGTTTTTCCTACATTATATTTTTTCTTTCCATTTTATATGATTATATTGATTATCTTATCCTATCTTATAGTTATTTACCAAATTATGAAGTTAAATGGGCAATGCTAGTACTAATAGCAAAATGATATCGTCATGTCCCGACTTTTTCCTTCATCGCAAAGTTCTAAATCTAAATCCAAAGAATATTCTAAGTAGTGGCATAAGGCAGTAACTTTTTCACGTCATTTCCAATAAGTATCATAATTAAAATGTTCTATATATTTTTATGCTCGAATTTTACGTATTTGCTGGATTGTATTTGTTATGAAGCTTTAAGGAAAAGTAAAAACGCCAAAATTAAATAACGTAATATTGATATCATAGTGCATTAGAATACTTATAAGGAATAAACAAACTAATACGGTCAAAATTTTCCTTATTTTCTTGATAAAAATATTCCATATCGTTTTTTGCCGCTTTGATTACAGCGCCATCTAGCGAGGAGTAGCCAAACTTGTAAAACGCTTACCTAACTTCGCTGCACTGAACAAATTACGACAATGGGAAGTTCTATAAGTTAAGGAAATCGCGTGACGTTGCTTATCTTTTGCATCTATGTCCTTCTACAGGCTGTATTTGTATAAAATTAGCATACATTGGCCGACGGAATCGGTAACACATTCAAGATTTATGTAAGCGGCGATAACAGTCATAAAGGAAAGTGGGTCACATTGTACTAGCATGGCATATTTTTAACCGACTTCCGAAAATGAGTCGATTTCATAATTTGAACTTTTACTATAAATTGCGGAACATAAATTCATTTGCCAGCAAACCACGCCCATAAGTCTCACTTACCGAACAAATTCTACAAATTGTACCTAATCTACCTAAACATGTTTAGGTGACGCATACGTAATATACGTATTTTCGGCTTTTGCCGTTGAGACTCTAGGTCCTTGGGGGCCAGAGGCTCTAAAACTTTTCATAAAACTGAGGTCGTTGTTCATCCGTTCCACCGGCGACCATTGCCATTCAGCGAGGTAACGCAGCCAGCCTTATGGGCACTTTACCAAACGGGAGTGGCATTGGGGATGTCTGTAAATATAGTTTAGACCCTTTAGTTTAAGGTAGTTTTATAAGATTTATTGAAGTTTTTTTTATTTTATTCAGTTTTTTTTTACAATTAGATGTAATTTTATATTATTTTTTAAGTTTTGTTAGATTAGTCATTAGTATATTTCCTATGTTCATACCTCACGGTTACGAATCTGTATGACCCGTTTGACAAATATTTAAAAATAAAAGGAACATGTAGGTATATTATAAGGTTTAGTTTAGTAAATAGCTGATTAGGTAAAAAAATGTTGGTGGCGCTTTTATTTGCCCCATATCTTATACAGGGTGCTCTTTTTGATATACGTTTATAACTGCATTATCAAACCGGAATCTGAAAAGGATTCAAGAGTACTGTTGACACAACATTTACCAAGAAAAGAGTTGTTTATAGATGTAGTGAGTGATAAATAAATAAATAAATAAATAAAATAATATAAATAATCTATAAATATGTGAATATAACTATGAACATATCCTAGATTGACTAAAGCTGGTTCCTGTGTCACGCAGACCGCCCGCACGGATCTCTCCGCGCGGAGCAAATATGTATTGACACTATTGACTGGCGCAGTCTGAAACGCGCCATCGATTCAATACATATTTGCTCCACGCGGAGAGGTCCCTTATACACTGTCGTGTCAACAGTACTTTCGAATCCCATTCTAATCGCGGTTTGATAATACAGAATACTTGGGACATTAAGAGCTCGGTGTACTTTTTTACGAAATAGCTCCTCTTCACATTCAATTCTAAGAGCGCCACTGGGGAGTTATCGGTCATTTTGTTCGCATGCCGCCGACTCCGTGGGGGAGTTTATCACTATACTATTTGCAGTGCCAGGACAAAAACAAAGGCTATTCCTGCATGCCTGCCGGAGCCGGTGTTAATTGTATAGTGAATAACTCCCCTGGGGAGTCGTGTGGTATGTGAATAAAGTTATCGAGGATCCCTTAGTGGCGTTATTGGAATTGAAGTAGTGTACATTGTACAACAGGTTGGCGTGCAGCGATAACCTAGGTTTTTGATCTGGCAGTGAAAGTGTTAACAAAGAGAGACAGAGAAAAATCCCCGTAATTTGCGGATTCGTAGTTCGCGAGTAGGGCCGCAGTACTACAATAGACACACAGACTGCATTTTACTCATATTTTTACAATAATTCTTATAAATAAAGGTTTTAAGTCCAATTTCGTCCAATAGCTAGCCTCTGTGACACATCTAAACCGGCTTATTCTAAAAAAACATAAACAAGATCCGGTTAGCAAAAACAGACTCAAAAGTAAAACGTCTGATCATCCAAGCAGATTCTAATAAGATACAACGTTTCGGTAAATCAGTGTAGAAACTGTTTCATAGTAAGCAGTATGAGTTGATTGTGTACTTCGAAAACACGTTTTTCCCGTTGCCATATTAAATAAACAAATACGCGTTTTGAGACACAAGTTATGTGATAAATAAAAAATAGATTAATTGAAACCTGTGCCATTGTTTTTTTAATGTTTTTCTTTATAAATTGTAAACGTCGCATATACATGTGATAAGTAATAGTAGATACATGTTAGGGTATAATTTGACATATTTGATTTGATTTTTATTGACATAATTGTATCAATTATTGCAAATATGTGTTAAAAGCGTAATTTAAAAATGTGTTAAATGGTAAGGTTCATAATTAGAGTAAAAATGGTTGTTTTAAAAGTGTTGTTTCTTTTAGTACTCAGCCAAAACACTTTGACACAAAGGAATGGTAAGTTTTTAATTAATAATCAACAAATACTATTGCAACTAATAATAATGTAGACATTACACAATTTGCCTAGACCCAAGTACTATTTTTATACCTACGTACTCAAAATCTTAAGTAGTATTTATTTTATAAGTAGGTACAATATTTTTATACTATATTATATCGACTTTTGTGAATCATGATTTTTGAATTTAACAAATTTTATTATTTTTATTTTATTTTATAGGATCTTTCTCTATTTGCTCACATTTTTTTTACCTATTTCTCTTCATATTTTTTTAATATTCTAATGACCAGCTTTTGCATAGTGTTAAGTATTACAATTATTTCATATTAAATATGTGTCCCTATCTCTCCGACAACGCCTTATTAGTTGGAGTGTAACAGAGACAGACAGATCGAAGCTCGCGATACAAGTTCGAGGATTTACTATCACTCGAACGAACGTCATTAGACTGACAGAGACAAATCATCGAAATATGCGCATTTCGATGATCGCGAAGTTCGGTGTCTGCTGCAGTTCGGGGCAAGCTGGATGCTTAGCCAAGTTGCCAATCGCTAGCGCTTAGTAGCGTATCGTAGTTTTCCCTCTCTGCTACTCTTTCCTATTAGTGCGACAAAAGCAGTTAGCTGCCTTTCGTTTACGATTGACGATTAAGCGTTAACGATTGGCAACTTGGCTAAGTACCCAGGTTGGGTGAAATGGTCACGTGACTTTTCGTTCGATTCGAATCTGCCATTCTCATACATTTATTACTTATCTGCCTGCTAGTCATGTTTAGGTACTAAATTAATTAGTAGTGTCCTTAACCTTTTAGAACAGGAAATCTCTTACTTTAGGTAGGCGTCGAATTACGATCAAGAAAAACCTGACCGATATCTATTAGTGTCGTGGCATCAGTAGGTATGTGTACCTAAGGTGGAAGTACTAGTGCGCAACATGTCAACAGAGAATATTTATTTGAATCACGATATTTTGCTCATAATTATATTAATCTACATAAAGTATTGTCATGAGTTTTGGGAGAGAAGTTTGTTAGTTTTGTTAAATAGTATTTATTTTATAGGGTGGCAATATCAAAATTTCTCAAAATTGCAAATTTTTAGTCAACTCCATTGTATGAGTAAGCGTCAGGTGCTTTTGCTGGCAGTCCCAATTGATGGCACTTCAGTACAAGTTTCAATGTCGCAACTCAGTCCTAATAAACGTCAGCAAAACTCCCGCCTTAGTCTTCTAACCTAACCTATCCGAGTCGGATCTGCCCCGGGAGGTTTTGTTCGCTCGCTTCGCTCGCTCACTGCAGGAATTTTACTTTTGCTTCCATTATATTGTACGGTTCTTATAATTAAGGAGGTCACTATAATTTTGATATGTTATGAATTTCGATTTTCGCGGTAATGTGGATTTAGACCAAACGAGCATTCACTCATTTTATCCCCCACTCTGCGAAATCAACGAATTTCGACTAATCACGCTTTGCGTAACGAACAAATTTCGTAGAGTGGGGGATAGAATGAGCGAATGCTCGTTTGGTCTAAGTGTGCGGCTCCACTGAGGCGGAGAGGAGCGGAGATGTGCAAAATTGGCCAATGAGACCGCATGACAGTGTTTCGAATTTTGAATTTGAAGAATGTAATTGGTCAATTTTGCACATCTCCGCTCCTCTCCGCCTCAGTGGAGCCGCACCTTAAATCCACCAGTATAGTAGACTTGAATTCTGTTTGCAGTTGGCGATCAGTGTGTGGACCAATACACAAACACCGTGGGACGATGTGCACCCTCTCAACAATGCGAATCGGCGCGACAAGACTTTCAGTAAGCATTCTGTCTCATCATCATCAGCCTATGATAGTCCACTGCTGGACGTAGGCCTCTCCTATTAACTATGTGTATAGACGCATTAGGAGGTAAATGCCCATAATCGCCACGCTGGGCAAGCGGATTGGCGATCGCTGTAATGTGTCCACTATGATGACGCTGCTGCCCGTCATCAACCTTTAATCAAATATGGTCACTGACACTTCAATCCCTTAGTCGACTCTTACGACACCCGCAGGAGGAGTTGGTGGGGTGACAAATGTATTCTTTCTGCCGTCACCACACGGCCAAGCATTCTGTCTAATCTCTATTAAACACTAACCCCCTTATTCATAAACGTCTGCTAACTTAACAAGCCGCTAATAATTGTTTGTCCCTTTTGCTCTTATGGATACATTGTTAAGATCAAAAGGGACACACAATTATAAGCGGCTTATTAAGTTAAACAGACGTTTATGAATAAGGGGGTAAAATAAAATGCTTTCAATAAACATTTGCCATCATCATCAGTCTGAGTTTGTTCAGTTGAAGATTAGGCTCCTAGTGGCTTATGATGGTCCCGTTTTATCTATTTATCTTGCTACTCGTCAGTTTTGCACCTACATACTATGTTAGAACCTGACGGCAACAACGACAAACGATTAAACACGGTACCATCATAAGCCTACTAGTAACTCTGCGTAAGTACCTTACGCATTATTAAAAGGTACTTAAATTCCCATAATCACCACACTGGGCTAGTGGATTGGCGACTAAATGGTCAATAAGTCACCTGCACTGCACCTGACCTAAACACTCTACATTTCGACTTTGAGGAAAGTAAAAGGATCGATTAAGTTTCAATAAAAAATATTTTCGAAGTTTTGACCCTAGGGACGGAAGAGCAACTTTCGACCCGCTTACACACACTACGTACGAAAATTGAGGTAACCTATTGAACTTTCGAAAATCCTTTGTCCGATTTTCACTTGTCCGAAAACGGTTCCTCGAATTTTTATAATCCATGTACATTGTTTACCATATTTTTTGAAATGGTCCTCGTTTTCTATCCCACATCAACATTTTCCCGAATTTCGATAACCAGAAGAACGGTTGCCAAATTTATTATTTGACAACCGATTTGTTAACCATGTTTTCATAAATCCGATGCTAAGCGAAATCGAAATGTCATTTTACCTTATATCAGTAACCAGAACAACGGTTGCCAACATTTTTATTTGACAATCGATTTGGTAACCACCTTTTCATAAATCGGAAATGTAATTTTCCCTTATATCAATAACCAGAAGAACGATTGTCGGACAAGTGAAAATCGGATAAGGGATTTTCGAAACTTCAATAGGTTACCATCGATGCTATGTCAATGCTACGTGTAATTGAAATATCATTTTTAATCCTAATGTTCATTGTAATAAATATTGTTTTCCCTACTACTCGAACTGTCAATTTTCACTGCGCCTACTTTTATCATGTCCGAAATTTCATTCAAAAAGGCATTTTAATAACAACATGCAAAACATTTGAACAACAGGGTGATTGGTTAAAAAAAATGTTCAAGTAAACCAGAGTAAAACCGACGTGGATTGGTTAGGTTTCGAAGCTAGGGCGGAGTGAATGGCGTAGTCTTTAAATACTTAAGTATTTTTAATCAATTGTTTACACATCCTCATACTTACAAAACCAAAAAAGGGGGGATGGGGGGGGCGAAGCCCCCCACCAGGGGGGCTCGGGGGGCGAAGCCCCCCGCATTAAAAAAGAAATAATCTGAACATCCCCTACCTTAACCTGGATAGGTTCGTTAGGTACCTTTTATCCCTTAGAGCAGAAATAGAAGCCCCGCGCAGCGGGGCTTCGTCGACCGGTTCCCAGGTCAAAATTGCTCACTTAAATTCTTTGGACAACAGGGCGAATTATTTAGTAATAGTTAAGCATAAGGAATAAAAAAATATTTTTAAAGTTAGTTAAAGGTAGGTAATCACTTTTAGTACATTAAATAGTAGGAACATCACCATTATGTACAATAATTTTTCGATACATATACATAAGACACGAAAATCATTAGGACAAACAATATTTAGGAACAACCAAGTTAGGATTAACAATTTCGGCATAACAAAAATATGTGCAACAATGTTTATGCCATTCATTTTTCGGCGTAAAGTTATTATGCGACCAATTTTTCGGAATAAAAACATTATGCCACCCGATATAGACCCCCTCCCGGGGCAGATCCGAGTCGGATAGGTTAGGTTAGAAGACTAAGGCGGGAGCTTTGCTTTGCTCTTGGGAGTGTTTATTCGAAATAATGAATTCGATTGTTTGATAGGGGGGGGAAATAATACTTCGGTCAAAATACTTTATGGCAAAAAAAAGTAGTTGGAAAATGATACTTCGGAATTTTTACAAGTGTTGATTCGAATCATAAGCGAAATAAAATTGCTGCTAACTGAGAAAGGGGGTAAATAATAAACAGGGAAACGTACTTTCGGGGTAATAAGATTTGGGTCAATTAATAAAATGGGAAACGTTTTCGGGATACTAATATTCGACATTACAATTTTCGACTTTATGATAGGTAACCGAAAATTGAATTTCGCGATCAGGTGAGATGACAATTCCTCATCTCATAGCTCAAAGTCACCCAATAAACTATGGAAAGGGCTTTGCTCAGGGGTTTCTATAGTGATCGAATCAGAAATGAAAAGCCACCGAGATAACCCTCCGGATTAACAAGCTAAAGTGGAAATGGGCCCCATTGCACGCAGAGCAGATGACCGATGGGGTCGAAAGTGTTCGAGTGGAGACCACGTTTGGCAAACGCACTGTGGAATGTCCCCCACAAGATGGACAGAAGATCTTATGAATGCAGGTCGCTTCTGACCGGTGTATGTGGAGGTCCAACGGGGAGGCCTTTGTTCAGTACTTGACAGTTCTGTTGTCCCTGTGTGTCCAGACTGTTCAGCCTGGCTGAAATGATCAGACCAGTTATCGGAACCTGTTTTTTACAAAAATCTTGAAATAGCTCAATATTTGAGAAAGTTTTACTCTTTTTTTTATGTGACGAAGGTAGATAACTGAGCTCTCAGCCCACCTGATGGACATAGTGACTCAACCAAAAAATCGCCTATGCGCTGCCTACCCTGAGGAATTAGATGGATTGCCTCTTTCTATGCCAGTAATTACACCGGCTATCTTATACCCAAACCGAAACAGCAGTGCAAACACTGCTATTTAGCGGCAAGTTAACGGGTAAGACGGTGGTAGCTATCCGGGCAGACCCTAAAATGTGTACGCATGCTGGTATGTGTGTCTTCACATAGGTACATATACCATAGATATGACATTGATAGGTACTAATTAACTGTTGAACGTTTCAGACAAAATGGCATCCGACCAACATTCTGCTCCCAATCATTCGACAGTGCGGTAGTGTGCTGCAGAGACGGCAGCAGCATCCTGCAGACCGCAGCCCCACAAGTGGTGCAGAAGAACGGAGAGTAAGCTATAATGAAATAGTTTAAAAAACAGAATAAAGAGAAAGTTTACTACCACTTACACACTTTCGTTTCTTGACGAATCACTCATAGTCTGAACTATGGTTTTGTCGAAGTAACATTTCACATACGAATACGAAACTATCGGCGATTAGTTACCAGGATGCTTAGCCAAGTTGCCAATCGCTAGCGCTTGGTAGCGTATCGTAGTTTTCCCTCTCTGTCACTCTTGCATATTAGTGCGACAAAGACAGTTAGCTGCCTTTCGTTTACGATTGACGATTAAGCGCTAGCGATTGACAACTTGGCTAAGCACCCTGAGTGACGAAGCGAGTGTTGGCGAATGGCAGTGAACGCACATAAACCATGTTTATGTTCGTTCACTGGCGGACGGTTTCAGATTCGATCTAAAACAGCAGCATGACATTGAAATGGAAATAGTCTCTAGATATAGTCATATGTAAATTGTATACAGGATGGAAAGGGACGACGTTCCTTCCCGCTACCGACCGAGTCTATCAACCATTACGATGAACTTTCAGTATGGGACCAACATCGAAAGCGGACATGGAAAATTGACTTTTCCGTACTATTAAACTCTTAACTAATCACTCACTTTGTATGAGGGGTTAATTTTTTTTAAATACATATTTCGATGTTGGTCCCATACTGAAAGTTCATCGTAATGGTTGGTAGACTCGGTCGGTAGCGGGAAGGAACGTCGTCCCTTTCCACCCTGTATGTAATTGTAATTGCAGGGGAATTTTTGGGTCATGTAGCAAGAGTATTTATTATCTTTACGGCCGCGAAGAGTCAAGTGTCAACACATGTTTGTTGAAGCATAATCTTGTTAGTGGTGTCTACTAATTAACTACTATATTTTTTTACAGCAGGCCAATTTGGGGTACGTCTGAAACAAGCAACGGACAAACAGACCGAAGACGAGTCAGTGAGAGAAGTAAGTTTGTCGGGAATATAATATTGATGGGGTATAAAAGTGCTCGAGTGGAGACTACGGCTAGGCAAACGCAGCGTAGGACATCCACTCACAAGATGGACAGACGACCTTATGAAGGTCGCCGGGACACGCTGGATGCCGGTCGCATCTAACCGGTACATGTGGAGGTCCAGAGGGGAGGCCTATGTTCAGCAGTGGACGTCTTATGGCTGCGATGATGATGATGATGATATTGAAATTACACACATTATTACTTACTACTGATTGAACACGATTGCTTATAATATACCTAATACCATAATGTAGTAACAGTGCTTTACCATAGAAAAAAAAATACTGCGAACGACTCTGGTTGTCTCGGGATTCGAACCCACGTCCTCTGGATTGCTGGTCCAACGTGCTTCCAATGACACCAGCTGTGTTGGCTGACGACAGATCAAATAAAATTTCACGTAAAGTTTTATATGAGTATATGAAAATTGTCTGACGAAAAAAATGTCCTCACCCAAATACACATCATCAGCCTATGACAGTCCACTGCTGGGCGTAGGCATTAGACGCATTAGGAGGTAAATGCCCATAATCGCCACGCTGGGATTGGCGATCGCAGTAATGTGTCCACTATGAAGACGCTGCTGCCCATCATCAATCTTTTATCAAATAATGGTCAGTGACACTTCAGTCCCTTAATATTATTACCTACAGGTAAATTCACTAAAGCTGGCACGAATGAAATGAATGACATCTATCATTGTGTGTATGCGGTTGTCCTATACCGTGTGCGTGTGGACTGAGGGACCACTTATATTTTATGGTGTTTGGTATGATGATGTTTGGTGAAAATTTAGTAGTAGTAGAGAATTATTTTGTAGAAAAATCCTGGAATTTGTAAAGAACTCACTAAAAAGTTATACAGCCAAACGTGTGGTCCCTCAGTTCACACACTGAACCTTACATTTCTGGGCAAGTGTTTAATATGCTGGCTTATTTTAATGTTATAGATTTAGTAAAAACATATTTAAACGCATTCGTAATGACCGAAACGTAATTTGGCCATGATTATTCACTAAAAAGTCTTCCTTTTTTGGTCCCTGAGGGACCACATATAATAATAAAAAAAATCGGTACATTCGTACAAAGAATAAATGCATTTTTCTTTGCAAACATTAGTAAAAATAGCAAGGAAGATTGTAAAAGTTAAAGAAAAGCACAACTATTAATCAATTTCGCCAAATTTGTATTTGTTTGTGGGTCCCTCAGTTCACACACTATGAGTTAATAAAATAATGAAAATCTCCTAAAATATGAACATTATTAAAAGGTTTGTCGTACTGAGGTTTAGTTAAAAAGCTTGGCTACATATGTATATACATTTTAAAGTGGATTGATGGCGTACAATATAAAATAAATTGCTTTTTAACATTTCCTTAGCAAAGCGTTCATTAGGGTGACCACACAATGAAAAGAGTTTACTAACGTGATGTGCCTCATTTTTAAATTCAACTTTTTAAATTTACTTACTAATATAAAATGGACCAAGGAAAAACTGCATACAGCCAACTTCATTTTAGATTTTGTAAGCAAAATTACGAAATTAAAAACAAACTAAGTTTATGGTATCAGTTTTGGTGCGGTAAATTATGTAGCTCGAATATACTTGTCCTGCGTATTATGTTTAAAAAATAAAAAGGCGGCAAATTTACTTGAATTGATGTGATTTAGTTGAATTGGTTTGTTATTGCTGTATTTGCAAATTAGCATTGTGTTGCAATGGATTTTTTATTTATACTCCTATTTTCCGGCTTGTTGATCTGGTAAGTACCTCCATTAAGCAGCATTATATTCTAATAGTATGGTTTGTCAGCTTTACCATCATTTGCTAAACAACTTTTCTCAAATAACTATTTAACAAACAACGATTCACAAACCTGTCATTTCCTAAAATGCTCATTTTATAAATAACTTCCTACATGACAAATTGTACATATATTACTAGCTTTTACCCGCGACTTCCTCTGCGTTAAATCTTTAGAAATAATATGTATATGCCTATGACCGTATTAAATTTCATCTAAATCCATTTAGCGGTTTAAGCGTGAAGAGGTAACAGAAGGATCGCTCAGTAATATTTCAAGTTCGGGTGCGCAAGCTTAAATCGCGGATTCGGCGGGACTAATGCCTTTCTAGTAATGAAAATACGTACTGTATTTGTAATGAATAAATAAGCAAAGTTAGTAAATGCTTTTTTCTACTCCTGACCTTTTTTTGCTAGTTACATAGCTACGCACACTATTGTAAAGATATACATAATTACATCTGTCAAAAGTCTATAGTCTATTTCGGAGCGTTGTTCGGAAAGAGAAGGCACTCGAGATATATGGGCGTTTCTCGCTGCCAGACGTCGTCACTTTCCGAACAGACTCAAAAACGTACTGCGGTCTGCCACATCCATGGATTTAGAATATGGATATGGATTTGACAACGTAATAATAATAGCAAGAACGAAAGGGATGGCACACTATGTGCGGCCCCTCGGATGTGGCCGAGGGGCCGCACATAGTGTGCCACTAAGAGGGATAGACATAGTCACTTACTACTAAGAAGATACTTGTGTGTGTGGCACTTAGACTTAGCATCTAACACACACACACAAAAAATAGTGGCACATAAGGACGGACGATTATCGTTCCTTTTCACTTCCACTAGTAAAAAGTTTCATAAGACCATCCCTTTCGTTCTTGCTATTATTATTACGTTGTCAAATCCATATCCATATTCTAAATCCATGGCTACATCACACCCATGATGGACGCCATATTGGATTTGTTCCCATCTTCGAGTTTTTACACTGCTACCAACATTAGTAAGAGATTATTTATTACAATAATTAACTAAATTTGCCGCGAACTTCGAAATTGAGTTCCGATCATTTGTCTCTGTCACTTGAACAAAATTATTATTAGAGTAACAGAGACAGATGCTCGACTTTTGCGAATTTCGAAGTTCGTGGACGGCCCCCAGTTCAGTATAGCGCTCGGTTTGATTTGAGTCGATTTGCATTAAAGTTTGTGCAGTGCCTAAAATGTATCTGAAATATGAGCTTTTCATCATTAATTTCTAATGTTCTGCCTGCTCTTTTTGGGAAGGCAGATAGGGATGAGCTATCAATGTTATTAGTTATACAAACTATGTGCTTATTGGTGACAACTGGAATACGTGTGTGGCGCTCAGTAATATAGGATATTTTATGAGTTCTGTGTATGCTATGCCTCTTAGTCGTAGAAAAAGTATAGTATGCAACGTTGTATTACTAGTTCAAAAAATGCTCGCGACGTCTTAAATTGCGATACTCGCCCTTCGGGCTCGTATCCCAACTCGCAACTGACGCCGCTCGCACTTTTTGACCCTTATAACACCACTATTGCATAAAATACTATTCATTGTGTGGACACCCTACTAAACACTTTGCTAAGGAAATGTTAAAAAGCAATTTATTTTATATTGTACGCCATCAATCCACGTTAAAATGTATATATATATGTAGCCAAGCTTTTTAACTAAACCTCAGTACGACAAACCTTTTCATAATGTTCATATTTTAGGAGATTTTGATTATTTTGTTAACTCATAGTGTGTGAACTGAGGGACCACAAACAAATACAAATTTGGCGAAATTGATTAATAGTTGTGCTTTTCTTTAACTTTTACAATCTTCCTTGGTATTTTTACTAATGTTTGCAAAGAAAAATGCATTTATTATTTGTACGAATGTACCGATTTTTTTATTATTATATGTGGTCCCTCAGGGACCAAAAAAGGAAGACTTTTTAGTGAATAATCATTGCCAAATTACGTTTCGGTCATGACGAATGCGTTTAAATATGTTTTTACTAAATCTATAACATTAAAATAAGCCAGCATATTAAACACTTGCACAGAAGTGTAAGGTTCAGTGTGTGAACTGAGGGACCACACGTTTGGCTGTATAACTTTTTAGTGAATTCTTTACAAATTCCAGGATTTTTCTACAAAATAATTCTCTACTACTACTAAATTTTCACCAAACACCATCATACCAAACACCATAAAATATAAGTGGTCCCTCAGTCCACACGCACACCCTATACCGACCTGTATCTACTGTCATTAAGACATCCACACATAGATACTTTATGTCACTTCACTTACTCGTGCCAGCTTTCGTCAATTTACCTGAACTGTTAGACCAGTGTAAATGCAAATTGAATGATATGTCTAACAATCTAACATTTTCCTTTCCGCAGTTTAATTTCCAATTTTTGATTGCAGAATGTGAAGAATACAGCCGCTCCGTGGTCCAGACCTTCAGCTTCCTGCCTCTAGTGCCGGACCCAGAGGCGGTGTCCATATCCGCGCCTAAATGCGACTATGTCAAAGTAGAGCTCATCGTGGGGGGAGAGAACGCGCAGTTAGGGGAGTTCCCGCATATGGTACGTGCTATTTGGCCGTGTGGTGACGGCAGTAAGAATACATTTGTCACCACCCCAACTCCTCCTGCGGGTGTCGTAAGAGTCGACTAAGGGATTGAAGTGTCACTAACCATTACTTGATAAAAGATTGATGACGGGCAGTAGTGTCATCATAGGGGACACATTACTGCGATCGCCAATCCGCTTGCCCAGCGTGGCGATTATGGGCATTTATCTCCTAAAGCGTCTATACGCATAGTTAATAGGATAATAGGAGAGGCCTACGTCCAGCAGTGGACTATCATAGGCTAATGTTAATGATTCGGCTGTAGGTGGCAGCACTTACTTCTGCAGCCGTATTCGCATGTGGTACGTCCTATTAGACTATAGGTGGCAGCACTTCTTTCAAAGAATTAAACGAAGCCCGAAGAGACGCGGCCGTTCCTAAATGGGTTGATTGCATAAAAATTGTACATACCCGTTAAAGCCTTAATCAAATCGCGTCAATAGTGTTACGCGCAGTTAGGGCCGCATATGGTACGTGCTATTCGACTAAAGGTGGCAGCACTTTTTTTAATTAAACGAAGAAACGCGGTCGTATGAAGCCAGGAATGCGAAGACCGAGGATAAAGCTACTTGAAGCCGATAAAAGAAGAGGTCAAATTTATGACGATGATTGCCATAGTCTTGTGATAAATTCCATTCCGTTACCATTTTTTCAAACATTTTATATGGCGACGGAAAGAAAAGTTCGAAAAACATCTTTCTACTATTAGAATCGATAGAGCTCACGATTCTGAGTGAATTTCATATAAATAATACTTATTTTGTAAAAAAAGTGTAGGGAGTACTTTGAAAATGCTTTTATACTTCCAGGCAGCCATCGGCTGGGTGAACTTCGAAGACTCATACTCCTTCAGCTGCGGGGGCAGCCTCATAAGCCCCCGCTGGGTGCTGACCGCTGGGCACTGCACGAGGGACCCCCGCGCCCGGGACCCCAACCCGGCGATAGTTCGGCTGGGGGACCAGAATATTGACCCGACCGTGCAGGATGGGGCTACTCCTGTAGAGGTTAGTTCAGTTTTTGTTTTCAATCGACTTCAAAAAAAGGAGGAGGTTCTCCAGTCGACTCTATGTTTTTTATGTTTGTTAAGTACTTGTTGACTTTCGACTGGGTGAACCTATTTTTTTGATTCCTTTTTTATTTCAAAGCTGATGCTCACCTATTAGGGTCAAACTCAAAATCATGTTATGAGTCTTTCCGGTGGACATATTAAAAGTTAAGGGTTAAGAGCTATGAGAGTTAATTTTCTTATTAAACCCTTATTGTCATTTAAAGGCACTCCTTTCCTATTGAATTGTATGATAAAAATCACGACTACACTCCTACCAGTTGCTTACTGTTGGCCACAGGAAAGAGGGGCTCTACAGTACAGCTGAACACGCACTTTTTCTTTCCTGTGGTCGATAGTTAACAGCCTGTGGACAGGTAGTAATGATTTTTATCATACAACGCAATGAAAAAGGAGTACGTCTTAATGAAGATAAGGCTTTCATAAGAAAATCATGCTTTATAGGCCTTAACTTTAAGATTGTCCACCGGAAAGACCCCGAACATGGATTTGCGTTTGACCCATTAGTCCCATTTTAATTTGGTCCAGTTCTGACAATGGCATTCAAGAAAAAACCATATAAGTCTTATGCATTAAGCATGTGAACGACAAATGGACGAATAACTCGATACCACGTTGAGTCGTTGACCGATTTCGATCTTTTTTTTTTAACCGAGTTCAAAGTAAACCGAGCTAGTCCTGTTGACACCAAGTTGGGTTCTGATGATGGGATCTTGGAGAAGTCGATTGAACTCAGTTTTTTTTTTATTTGGTGATTATACCTGTGTCATCATGAAATGGTCGCGTGAAGCAAAGATGTGTCATTTACTTTCTGTTTCCGATGCCCACTCACGGTATATGCAGTATATGCACAAACGAGAGGGATACAAAGAAAGTAAAAGTATTTATCTTACATTGTCAGCTTATGCCAGTCCACTGATGGACGTAGTCCTCTCCTATTAACTACGCGTCACCACAAAATTTCCTTTTAAAACATTTCTTTTTTGACTTCCCACCCAAACGATTTCATATCACGCCCACACTCCCTAAATAATCTTAAGCTATATTAGCCTATACACGGTGCTCGTGAGCATTCCGAAAGATTTTGATGCTGAATTCCTGAGCATATTTAGAGTATTTAATGTTAACATATACACGGTGGAATTTAATCGGTGAACAGGAACCCATTTTTCTAATTCAGTAATCGATGGCGGTCACGTTTATGTAGAACTTAAGTGGAACCAAGTTTTTTTTTAGCATACATTTTTTTTATGTTGAAATAAAAATTTATTGTCACCCTACTAATGGTTTAGTCTGAAAAGTTTAATACCTCTTTTCAAACTATCAGCCATAGACACTTAAAACATAAATGAGCAATAACCACTCACATGCTTTAATTTTTGCGATAGACTCTATTCCTATGTAAAATAAGAGCGATGCATGGCTGATAGTTTGAAAAGAGGTATTAAACTTTTCAGACTAAACCATTAGTAGGGTGACAATAAATTTTAATTAAAGTTTAATTTCAACATAAAAATTTGTTATGCTAAAAAAAAAAACTTGGTTCCACTTAAGTACTACATAAACGTGACCGCCATCGATTACTGAATTAGAAAAATGGGTTCCTGTTCACCGATTAAATTCCACCGTGTATAAAATTTCCTGGATTTGGCTTGGTTCCAGAGATAATTCACCTTTTTTCGAAAACTTCTTTTTGATTACAATGCTACCACAATGTGTTCTCATACTACCACACATTTTGCTTGACAATCAAAAAATAAGAACTTGACGAAAAGACCTGTCCCTAAAAAATAATTTAAAAAATTAATTTTAACATATTGTTGTTAGGATAAAAAGTATTGGAAATGTTAAAAAGTATTAAAAAAGACTAAAAAAAAGAAAAAATATATATTTTTTGTGGAATTTCACATCAGGTCTCATAATATTTTTTGTTTATTTTGATGTCTAGAATGCATAGTTAAAATTTTTCGGAATGCTCACGAGCACCGTGTATAAAGATCCCCTGAATTGTTTAGAGTAACAAATTTACAGCATTCTAAAAGAATATAGACACAGAGCGCAAACTTTTGGGTTCCTTTACAATAGGCATGATGACTGTAAGTATTTAAAATAATTTATTTAACACTATGCACGACATAATACACGAAGGAATGATGACTAAGATGTAGATTGCAGTAATTTTTGTACAGAACTTCTATTTAATAAATTGAAAAGAACTTAAAAGAACGTCATTTGGCAGTACTCAAACGTGACGTCACTTTTGAGTATTTCATATAAAATTCTATGGTGGTGATCGTTTTGACAGTTCGAAAAAAGATGCTGATTTGATTTGCCAGTCATCATGCCTATTTCATTGCACACAGGTCCCAATAAAAAGGATCGTCAAGCACCCAGAGTACAACCCTCCACGCCGTTACAACGATATAGCCTTACTTGAACTAGCCACCGACGTGGATTTCAGCAGCACTGTACGTCCTGCTTGTTTGTGGCAGAGGAACGACTTTGATAGCTACACGAAGGCGCTGGCTACTGGTTGGGGTGTCATCGACGTTAGTGAGTGGCTTTTGTTTATATTTATTTCATTAACACGTTCGCCTCCGGTACTGTTTCACTAAGTGCTTATACTATGCCGATCGAAATTATCTGATAGAAATCCTATGCCAGTGACACGCATGTGTAACCGAAAAGATTGTACTCCTATGCCGGAGACACAGCACTGTGTCAAAAACGTTCGTATTTCGATGCCACTGGCATAGGAGTCAGAACTTGATTAATGCTAGTGGCATAAGAATAAGATTACTTTGATCACGTATGTGTGTCACTGGCATAGGAGTATAGCTTTTTCGGTCACATATGTGTGTCACCGGCGTCGAACGTGTTAAGAAAAGAGGTTTTATTTTATTTTTCACCACACTTGCTGTCTAAGCGCGCCATTGCTTACGCGCGTAGCGGGAGTAATAGAAAAGTGAAATACCCTAGGGAGTAATAGAAATGTCAGTACGTCATTTCATAATATTATGTCTTAAAACTTATTTTTTGGTTGGCAAGTGTGATGAAATAGTACATTGTGCATCAAGGGAGGTAAGTACGGAATTACTAACGAGAGTGTTAGCAGCCCGACGCCGTTAGGCGGAGGGCTTTTATGACTCGAGTTAGTATTCCGCTTACCGACCGTGATGCATACAATGTTTTTCATCACAATTGCCGACAAAAAATATTTTTTAAGACATAAGATTATTAGATGACGTACTGACATTTCTATTACTCCCTAGGGAATTTCACTTTTCTATTACTCCCGCTACGCGCGCAAGCAATGGCGCGCTTAGACAGCAAGTGTGATGAAAAACATTGTATGCATCACGGTCGGTAAGCGGAATACTAGCACTCTCGTTAGTAATTCCGTACTTACCTCCCTTGATGTACAATGTACTATTATTTTAGTTACATGGAAAACCAACAGCGCTATAATGTATCTATAAATAATAATAGAATCACAAAGCCAATTACAGGTTCTCGCTTATGGAACCACATTACATCCTAAGTAAGATAATCACAGCCTATCTCAGTCCACAGCTGGACTTAGATCTTTTCCACTATCTATGCGTGTTGGCGATCGCAGTAATGTGTCCATTATGATAACGCTGCTGGCCGTCATCTATTCTTAATAAATGAATGGTCAGTGGCATGCAATCCCTTAGTCGACTCTTGCAAGACTTTTTAGAGACAAAAAATAAATAAAATAAAATAATTTTCCTTAATCGCTCTAAACGACTGCGCTCAATGTGTGCGTAGTCAATAACTCTACACTGTAAGCCTAGCTGAAACTTCGAGAAAATTCAATTTCGAGCTCCTGTCTTTATCATTTATCATTCAAATAAAGCCTTCATTGCACTGATAAAAAAACAGATGCTTCAGTCCTCTACTGCTCTAATCACAACCGTTCTTCACAGACACGAAAGAGACGTCAAAAGAGCTCCAAAAGGTATCCATCTCTCTCCTGGACAACGCGTACTGCGATCAGCTATTGGCTAATTCCCGGAACCGGAACTGGCAAGGGTTTGCGCCTACGCAAATGTGCGCTGGGGAGCTGCGCGGGGGGAGGGACACGTGTCAGGTATATTACTATTTAAAAGTGCCTCTCTCTCTCCATCTGTCTTCCTTTTCAGATCTCTCTCAGATCGGACTTTGCCTTGCCTAAACTTGCCTTTACCGCATCATCACCAAAATCATTTTCTCTCTCGCCATGCCCATGGCAAATCTTCCTTCAACAGCCTCTCAACATCGTCCCCAAATGACGGTGCAACGACCGTCCCACCTTCGTGGGATGCGACCCGGCCACAGCTGCAGTAGCGGAAACGCGGGAGCAGCCACACATACTCCAGGAGGAGTATCGTTTGTATATTCAGTCAGTATTTAAAAGTAATACTTAGTCTATCTAACTTTTTTTAAAGAACGACATAAAATAAAAACAAACAATATAAGGACTAACTTAATACCTACACTACCTATAAATAAAAAATTTGGCCTAATTCGCCGTCAGTGGGCAAGGTACCCAGAAGGCTGGCCGCATTCCCCCGTTGTATAGCGATACTTAAACGCTGTGCAAGATACTGGCCAGCCCTCTGGTCAGCCAACTGGTCGCCTGAGGTCTCTATTAGGCGAGCCGCTAAACCTTTAAAAAGTCCATGTGGGTGGGCAAAGGACATGTAGCTGGTTCCTAAAGCAGCATATTTGCGGCGCTTGAGACTTTCGGCTAATGATGCCGCGGCGCCAGCAGCAACGCCGGTGACCGAAACATGGGACGGCGTCAGAGTGTCAACGCAGGTGGCGTCCCAAACAAGCGGCCGACCCATGCTCCAGGGCACCAGCGTCATTCCGTCAGGCGTCTATCTTCTATGTCGTCCCTTATTGCTGATAGTGTCTCTTTCAATTGCTTGCATCAACTACAGTCAGCAGTATGCAGGCAAAAAGACAGTCGTGAGAAACGCAGCGGACTTCTGCGACCTTCACCAGGTCATCAGTTTAGAAGTTTGGAACTTATACCGTAATGATATCTTTGACGTCGACTGTACAAGAGTAAAGTCAAATTGGGTATGTAAACCAGGCGGGGTATTGAAACACTCCATACATCTACTAGAAATGTAGGTACGTTTCATTATTCAACGTCGGCTGATATGGTGATGATGATGATAAGTTCCAAAAATATATATACACGATAATATTTACACGATCTTAATGTCAAGGCAATAAAGTCGTGTAAATATATTTTTGGCACCTAAACCGTAACGATATCTTTGGCGTCGATTGTACGTGTACATAATACTCATACCGTGTCTCCACCACAGGGCGACTCCGGCGCACCACTACAAGTAGCGTCCCGCGACAACCAATGCGTGTTCCACGTGATCGGCGTGACGTCATTCGGCGCGCAGTGCGCGCGCAGCGGTCGCCCCGCCGTCTATACGCGCGTGTCCAGGGGTCTTACCATGACGTCTTAACGCGATTCATTTTAGGACCTAAAATGAACCGAAACGTTTTTTCGTACCACAACGTTGTTATAGCGATTCAATTCCGACCCACGCAGCGATAAACGTCACAGTGATTTCATTCACTCATTTCAAGTGTATTTCGTACCATGAGCTGCCACTTGAACCGAAACTGAGTCGCAGAACTGTCAAATTTAGCGATTCATAAAAAGTTAGTCACTCGGCGCATTATTCTGAATCGCTTCGTTGTAGCACTTGAGAAAGTAAAAAGTTTTCTGTTGTTTCCAAAAGGAATATACGTAGGAGCTGGAAAATGTAAGTAAAAAGAGTTTCATTAAATCATTTCAAACTTAATTAAGCTACTTTTACGTTTGATAACTTAAGTTTTAAAATGTTGTTAAGTACTCAAAATGTTTTTAGATGTCGGACGAGCTACTTTATTTTGAATTTCTGGAATGCGATCTCGCAGAGAACGCGTACCAGAAGAAAAGAAGATTAACTACTCGGAAGGAGTGTGATCCCTTTCATCTGAGCGACATGGAGTTCATACGACGGTATAGACTATCAAAGGAATTGGCACTCAAAGTTTGTGACGAACTTAGACCAATGGTCAAGGAACCGACTGTTAGGTCTACCGATATAGATTTAGAGACAAAGGTTGGAAATTTTCCATTTGTTAATCAGTAATTTAGTGCTTGAATAATACTGACTAATCACCTATGTATTCTTTTATCCAGATGGTGACTGCCTTGTCATTTTATGCTGTTGGGTCTTACCAAAGGCCCATAGGCAATATGGCTGCGCATTCTATGGCGCAGCAGACAGTTTCGAGTGCCATTGCTGAGATAACAGCTTTATTAAATACACCCCATATACGAAGGAAATACATAGTATTTCCCAAAACTATGGAACAAAGGAATGCGACCAGAACCTCGTTAGTACCCAGGCATAATATTATTACTTTAAAATACTATTATTTTGAAAACTAATTAAAACACTTTCAATTTGAGTAACACATTAACTTTAGCTCTTTCATACAAGGTCTTATTAATTATCTGCTTAATAGCTTGCTTTTAGGTAGCAATAATAATAGTTGGCCAATGTCATAATGCCATAATTTTTAAAAGATCATACTTCATTTTACAAATAAATAATGATTTGTCATGAAATTATTCATGAATAAACGCTTTGTATATGTTTGTAAATATTTTTATTTTAACTTTCAGGTTTTTTCATACTTTTGGTATGCCTGGAGTTCTAGGATGTGTAGATTGTACACACATTCCTATCATACGTCCGACAGAATATGAAGAGAGGTATTACTGCAGAAAACAATATCATTCCCTAAACGTGCAACTGGTAAGTGAATTCAAATAATGCACTTGCATAAACTTTGCCAACCCTGATACAATTTGCTTATGTAGTCTCATACAAACTTTTTTCCAAATGTATTCCTAGTTCCAGATTTTTTCTTCATGAAGTCTAAGACGATATTTATTAGGTACTACCTAGCCAAATAATATATCAGCGTTATAGATATAATAAGTATGTAGTTCGGTCCAATAGTTTAGCGGCTTAAATAATGTGCTGCTGTACATAAGTAATGCAAAACTTTGTTCCACATAATTGTACAAAATATTGCAGTTATTAAAAGTAATAACACCATACATCATTTGTTTTGCAAAAGTTTTCTAAAAATTAGATTAGTTCTGTTAAAACTACGTATTTTTGTGTAAAAACTCTACCTCAGTAGCGAGAAAAAAGGCCATGGGAGTAAATTTTTTTTTTTTCAGTGTAGTAGGTATATATATTTTTTTGATATAACGTGTCGTTTAGCTATCCATTTCGTAATCATACTAATAACAACAATTGTTATAAATTTGTCAATCTGGTAAAATTCATGATTTCGAAGACGTCACTTTAGGGAATTTTTTTCAAGATTCCTGAAAGTTTATTGAACCACTTAAAACCTGTATAGGACTAGTCAATGCATATATTTTTTTATTGGGCTATGAGAGGACTTTTATTTATGTATCGGGCCGAAAACTTTTGGACCTTACTACATACATAACTAGGTACACTATTATTTTTATTTAATTCCCTTGAAAGTATCCATACTCACACAGGTTCATTATATCCCTATGGCATAAAAGCGTTTAGGTATTTTGTGTTTATATTTCTTTAGCTTCAAGAAGTATATGCTTTTATTTTCAAATGGGTATGTCCACGTGTTTCCAATGGTATAAGGAGAATTTCCTTTTGAGGTCCAGAACGCGATAGATTATTATTTATATTTTATAGATACGATTACCTAGGATATTCATCATACCTAACATTCAATATCACTATTTTACTTCTATTACAGATTTGTAATGCAGATATGCAGATCACCAGCATCGACGCTAGTTTCGGTGGCGCAACACACGATTCCTTTATTTGGAACTCCCATCCAATAAAAACTTACATGGATGGTCTAAATGAAAATACTTGGCTTCTTGGTAACTAAATTTTATTTATGTAGGTACCTATAACTAACAATATTATAACTTATAAATATTGGATGATGGATATACCAAAAAAAACGACCAAGATCACCAACGTCCGAGGAGTAGTGTCACTACTGGAAAAAAAACACAAATTAAAATATTTAGTAAAATATATATAAATAAAAATTAAATAATTTGATTTGAGTTTTCACAATAAGCGCAATAGATGGCAGTACCAGCTCTCTATCTATTCTAGAAAACTGAAAAGTATTCTGATAGGACGTGCATGCATGAATTGCTTGCCCTTGCATGCTTAGCACATGATTGGTGCGACAGTATGTCGCGGCGAGACAGATTTCACGTATTTTACTAACTATATTAATAAAAGAGGGACGGATAGTCTATCTCGCCTCGACATATTGTCGTATCAATCATGTGCTAAGGCTACTGGAGTATGGTCAAGGGCACCTAATCTTGTAAGGGATTGCATATAGGGAGAATATAGACTGGTGGTTGCTAAGACCGAGTGGCCAAGCGGTGCAGGCATCTTGGTCGGTTTTTATTTGGTATATGACATCCAATATTTATAATTTATATAATATTAAGTAGTATGATTACTGGGGAAAAAAATAAAGAAACAAATCAAAATATTTAGTTAATAAATAATTTGATTTGAGTTTTGACAATAAGTTCAATATTATAACTATTTTTACATGCATCTCCAGAGATGTAAGTTTAGGGTAGGTGCCTTTAATAATTATTGCTTGATTCTACAAAGGATCTAACAAGATTTTTATGAGTACCGACGATAGTGGCTTTATAGAATTATCTATAATATAATCTGTTTTTTAAAATACAGGTGACTCCGGATATCCCCTCAGGAAGTACATGATGACTCCTATCATCGATGCCACAGATGGCTCTCCTGAACACCACTATACTAACATGCACGTACGTACCAGAAACGTAGTTGAAAGAACGATTGGACTATTAAAAAGCCGATTTCGATGCGTTTCTGGACAACGAGGTGTTTTACACTATACCCCTAAAGTGGCGGCATCTATTGTAAACGCTTGTGCAGTATTGCACAATATTTGCAATGAAGCTAATCTGCCAGTGTTAGACGACGATGCGCCGTCGACGGCTAACCAACGCGCGCCGTCGCCGGCGCCCGCGCCTGCGCCTGCGTCGGAGGAGGACGCTCGCCACAACAACCCCGCCTTGCGCCTAGGCCAGGCCACGAGACGACGACTTGTCCAAAGATTATGGGAAGCGAGAGAAGCATAGAAACAAAAAATGCCTGTAAAATAAAACCATTATCTACGTAACAAGTATATTTGTTTTTCATTTAGGTAACCATTATTCAAATATTAGATTGATATGGGCAGCAAAGAGAAATACCTAGTTCACGAACCCTTGACCCTTAGAATACAAACAAAGCATAGCAATCTAACATTAGAGTATCTACTTGGTGGGGTAACTACTGGTAAAAAGAAATGTCAGAATTTCTTATTACCAGTTGTTCCCACTGGTGTCAGACGGGTGGTAGTAACACGTATTATATTAAGGGGGCGATAAATAACTAGTAAAAAGTGTGAAAGCCAGCACGCACTTCGATTTGATTATCATCACACTTGCTGTCTAAGCGCGCCATTGCTTGCATGCGTAGCGGGAGTACTAGAAAAGTGAAATTCCCTAGGGAGTAATAGAAATGTCAGTACGTCATTTAATAATAGTTTGTCTTAAAACTTATTTTTTTGTAGGCAAATGTGATGAATAACATTGTATGCATCACGGTCGGTAAGCGGAATACTAGCTCGAGTCATAAAAGCCCTCCGCCCAACGGCGTCGGGCTTCTAACACTCGTTAGTAATTCTGTACTTACCTCCCTTGATGCACAATGTACTATTATGATTCTGCGCCTACTAATTTTGTTGCGTGATGTAAAGCTATATATATGAACATCCTATACTCATATCATAGGGCATACTAACATGGGTTATACCACCCATCTGACACCATTGGTAACAACTGAATTTTTGTGGTAAAGACTGGGAATATTTTACCCACTTGTACTATAATATTTGGTGGTAACTACTGGGAAAAAGAATACTCAGGAATTTTAATTCCCAGTTGTTCCCACTGGTAAAAAGTGAGAAAAAAATCCTAGTTGTTACCGCTGGTGTCAGGAGGGTATAACTCCATAACACATTAAGTCGTGCATCGTCTGTGCTTAACTGCTTATTGACGGCCTTTGCCGATCAACTGTGGTGAAAAAAAAGGTGGTCAATACAGGTAGAATTATAAATAAAACCAACATGCTGGTAAAAAATATAATTAGGAATTTAACTTGTTACTTTGGTGTATCAATAATAACTATTAAAGTACTTTAAATTTGTGCTACACTTGTACCTAAACATAATGTTTTATTAATTGTAATGTACTGAAATAGAAGAGAAGACTTTTTTTACAAACTACTGAAAAATATGTTAATAGTTATTTATGATACAAGTGTGGAAAGTAGGCTTTTTTCATCACGAGTGTCGGTGACTGTTTTGACGCGGACCGTGTTTTAAAACCGACACCAGTTAGAAAAAAGCCTACATTTCAACAAATGTTTCATACAACATTTTACAATGCATTGTGCGAGGAAAAGCTTACTATCTCGGTGGTAGGTACCAACCAGGCCGCGCGGAAAAGTACTATGATAATTCATTCCCGTACACGTGCGGAAGAAAAACACTTTCTGTGCATAAGTGTACTCTTAAAAATAATACAAAAACAAACAACTTATCGCACCTCATTTTGGAGCATAACTTTACTCAACATATAAAGCAAGCGACTCGTGTCACTCAAAACTCTTTAACGTGTTTAGACCTCATAATATTTAAACATTTTGATAGCCAATAAGCTCGCAGGTACAGACTTAATTTGATTAGGATTCTCAGACAATGCTGGTACTATTATAACACTAAAATTACAGCAGTAAAAAAAACACAGACATGTCTCGATTACAGAGAAACGATTTTTCAACCCTAGTGACATGGAAATATTCAAAACATACTAAACAATATAAATTGGCTAAATACAATTTCACTAAATAGAAGTGTAAACGAAAACTATAGAGCTTTTAGTGAGGTACTTAATAATGGCTTAAATAAATGTATACCAAAGAAAACCATCAAGCTAAACACTTGTATTTCTTTTTCACATACATCAGAAATTGAAAACAAAACATCATCTCATACAAAAATCACCACTGCGTCATGTTTTTTAGAAATATTGAAGAAAACTGTAACCACCGCGAAAAGGATACAGTTTATCAACAAAATTAATAAATCTGATAACAAAACTAAAGCTAAGTGGAATTGTTATAGTCTGTTTTATAGCAGTAATAAAAAACAAATCAAATAAAAAATAATACAAAGCTTATACTTAAACAACTCACTTATTATGTACTTCTGGTCCAATAAAAGTAAGATCAATAAACGCAAATTGTTTTAGCCACGTGTGAAAATAACATAATCATGATTCGGAAAAACAAACGACTGTCTTACTGATCAAAACCAAGAAATCAATTTCTGTATGAACTGTATGAATGTATATTTTTTTTCTGGTAATGAATGTCTCAAGGTACATTTAAATCTGGTGTTTCTGGTAACTCTGGTATTGGTAACCTAGAATAAAAAAAAGAATTATTTCTAATATTCAAGGAATAAATAATAAAACGATAATGTGGTCTGTAGTATCTGAGCTACTTTATATTATTATGTACCTAGGTTAATAAAGGAATTTATATGCATTATTTATTGAAGGGTGCTTGACATTTGTCAATACAATTTTAAGACCGTTTCCGAAAGGCAATTTGAGCTATAAATATATATATAGATATATATAGTACCTCATTCTCAGCAATTCCTTTATATTTTTAAGCTCTTCAACTAACTGTTGCAAGATTTCGTTTCGTAGTATTTCTTGTTGAGCTCTTTCATTGGATATTCCAATCAGCGTCCTTCTCGCTGCCTCTTGGGACACGGGAGGCTCTCGACGTCGTCGCGGCCGCCTCTGTGGCTCGGCAGGCCCGGCGGCGAGGCGCTGCGCCGGCGTTCTGTGTCGCGGGCTCCTGCGCGGCGTGCTCGGCGGCGCCGGCGCCTGCGCGGGGGGCGGGGTGCGCGGAGCCGGCGCCGGCTCCTGGGACACAGAGGTGCGCGGCGGCGGCGTCGGCTCCTGCGCCTCGGAGGTGCGCGGCGCCGGCGTCGGCTGCTGGGACAGAGAGCTCCGCGGCGCCGGCATCGGCTCCTGCGAGGGAGAGATGCGCGGTACTGGCGTCGGTGTCTGGGCTTGAAAAGTGGGCGATTGAGACAGCCATGGCGAACTTTCGTTTATGATATCATCTGCAAAAATAAAATAAAAAAGCTGTCAGACTGAATAATCATGTAAAAACCGGCCCAGTAAAGAATTAATAAAAAAATAAAATAAATAAAAATAAATATCTTGGGACATCTTACACAAATCAACCTAGTCCCACGGTAAGCTCAATTAAGGCTTGTGTTGTGGGTACCAGGCGACGATATATATAATAGATAGATACGTATACGAGCCCCGATGCAGTGGAGTTCGTCTAGTTCGAAACAATTTTTACAAATTTTTTAATAATTTAAAAATTATCACATTATGCTAATGATAAATTGTATGAACGTTAGTCATGGTTAATGTACTACATTTCAAGAGACACAACAATCTGAAGTACGCTTTTGTTGTTTAATAAATCGATTTTAACAAACCAGTGTCTAAATTATATTTTCGTTCACCACCGTAATTGCGCGCTTATAAGCTTGACGCAAAATTCGCAGTGCATCAGGTGTACCATATCGTCTTTAATATTAATGGCGTTCTTTACATTCATTGATTATTTACATAATTAAAAATTGTGGAAAAAATTTAAAAAAATACCTCTCGTAAAATAGTTTTTTTTTTTTATTCTGATTTATTAAGTCCAAATATTTTATACTCAAAGAAACTACTTTAGTACTACTATTGAATAGTGAAGGTTTTGTCTCTAAACCTTTTCCCCCGGATGAACGGGATAATCTCGAAAAACTGTCTAACTAGACGAGAACATATGCATCGGGGCTCGTAGATACTTAGATACATACACAGCCATGGCCAAGGAACAAACATTTGTGATAAATAAATACACAAAGAAAGCCCTCGCCGGGATTCGAACCTGGAACCTCCAGCTTCGTAGGCAGGGTCACTACCAACTAGGCTACAGAGGCTGACATAATGCTGGCTGATATAATGTTATCAAGTTTCACGACACATATCAAAGACAACAAATGCTATTGAAAGTGAGCCATATTCGTTTACATCTTTTTTTTCCTACGGGCAAGAGATATACTTAAAATGTCAGCCTCCATAGCCTAGTTGGTAGTGACCCTGCCTGCGAAGCTGGAGGTTCCGGGTTCGAATCCCGGCGAGGGCATTATTTGTGTATTTATTTATCGCAAATATTTGTTCCTTGGTCATGGCTGTCTATGTATTTAAGTATCTATATGTATCTACCTATTATATATATCGTCGCCTGGTGCCCACATAACAAGCCTTAATTGAGCTTACTGTGGGACTAGGTCGATTTGTGTAAGATGTCCCAAGATATTTATTTATTTATTATTTATTAATAATATTTTTTGTTGATGTAAAAAATAGGAATCTCTCTTAAAAAAACAACTTTATGCCTCAATAGAACAAAAAAAATTACACCTATGTAGATCAAAAAAGTATTAACTCAATTTACAATGTTCGTAGATCTTAATACACTCTTAACAATTTTTTTTTAACTGTGAGTTAATACTGTTTTGATCTAGATGAACATGCAAACAAGTTTGTCTGTAAGTATTAAGTATTAGGTTATTACTTTCTATCACAATCTCCAC
>JALPQI010031461.1:0-34940 GCA_025490895.1 Thaumatotibia leucotreta
TTATTATGTACTTCTGGTCCAATAAAAGTAAGATCAATAAACGCAAATTGTTTTAGCCACGTGTGAAAATAACATAATCATGATTCGGAAAAACAAACGACTGTCTTACTGATCAAAACCAAGAAATCAATTTCTGTATGAACTGTATGAATGTATATTTTTTTTCTGGTAATGAATGTCTCAAGGTACATTTAAATCTGGTGTTTCTGGTAACTCTGGTATTGGTAACCTAGAATAAAAAAAAGAATTATTTCTAATATTCAAGGAATAAATAATAAAACGATAATGTGGTCTGTAGTATCTGAGCTACTTTATATTATTATGTACCTAGGTTAATAAAGGAATTTATATGCATTATTTATTGAAGGGTGCTTGACATTTGTCAATACAATTTTAAGACCGTTTCCGAAAGGCAATTTGAGCTATAAATATATATATAGATATATATAGTACCTCATTCTCAGCAATTCCTTTATATTTTTAAGCTCTTCAACTAACTGTTGCAAGATTTCGTTTCGTAGTATTTCTTGTTGAGCTCTTTCATTGGATATTCCAATCAGCGTCCTTCTCGCTGCCTCTTGGGACACGGGAGGCTCTCGACGTCGTCGCGGCCGCCTCTGTGGCTCGGCAGGCCCGGCGGCGAGGCGCTGCGCCGGCGTTCTGTGTCGCGGGCTCCTGCGCGGCGTGCTCGGCGGCGCCGGCGCCTGCGCGGGGGGCGGGGTGCGCGGAGCCGGCGCCGGCTCCTGGGACACAGAGGTGCGCGGCGGCGGCGTCGGCTCCTGCGCCTCGGAGGTGCGCGGCGCCGGCGTCGGCTGCTGGGACAGAGAGCTCCGCGGCGCCGGCATCGGCTCCTGCGAGGGAGAGATGCGCGGTACTGGCGTCGGTGTCTGGGCTTGAAAAGTGGGCGATTGAGACAGCCATGGCGAACTTTCGTTTATGATATCATCTGCAAAAATAAAATAAAAAAGCTGTCAGACTGAATAATCATGTAAAAACCGGCCCAGTAAAGAATTAATAAAAAAATAAAATAAATAAAAATAAATATCTTGGGACATCTTACACAAATCAACCTAGTCCCACGGTAAGCTCAATTAAGGCTTGTGTTGTGGGTACCAGGCGACGATATATATAATAGATAGATACGTATACGAGCCCCGATGCAGTGGAGTTCGTCTAGTTCGAAACAATTTTTACAAATTTTTTAATAATTTAAAAATTATCACATTATGCTAATGATAAATTGTATGAACGTTAGTCATGGTTAATGTACTACATTTCAAGAGACACAACAATCTGAAGTACGCTTTTGTTGTTTAATAAATCGATTTTAACAAACCAGTGTCTAAATTATATTTTCGTTCACCACCGTAATTGCGCGCTTATAAGCTTGACGCAAAATTCGCAGTGCATCAGGTGTACCATATCGTCTTTAATATTAATGGCGTTCTTTACATTCATTGATTATTTACATAATTAAAAATTGTGGAAAAAATTTAAAAAAATACCTCTCGTAAAATAGTTTTTTTTTTTATTCTGATTTATTAAGTCCAAATATTTTATACTCAAAGAAACTACTTTAGTACTACTATTGAATAGTGAAGGTTTTGTCTCTAAACCTTTTCCCCCGGATGAACGGGATAATCTCGAAAAACTGTCTAACTAGACGAGAACATATGCATCGGGGCTCGTAGATACTTAGATACATACACAGCCATGGCCAAGGAACAAACATTTGTGATAAATAAATACACAAAGAAAGCCCTCGCCGGGATTCGAACCTGGAACCTCCAGCTTCGTAGGCAGGGTCACTACCAACTAGGCTACAGAGGCTGACATAATGCTGGCTGATATAATGTTATCAAGTTTCACGACACATATCAAAGACAACAAATGCTATTGAAAGTGAGCCATATTCGTTTACATCTTTTTTTTCCTACGGGCAAGAGATATACTTAAAATGTCAGCCTCCATAGCCTAGTTGGTAGTGACCCTGCCTGCGAAGCTGGAGGTTCCGGGTTCGAATCCCGGCGAGGGCATTATTTGTGTATTTATTTATCGCAAATATTTGTTCCTTGGTCATGGCTGTCTATGTATTTAAGTATCTATATGTATCTACCTATTATATATATCGTCGCCTGGTGCCCACATAACAAGCCTTAATTGAGCTTACTGTGGGACTAGGTCGATTTGTGTAAGATGTCCCAAGATATTTATTTATTTATTATTTATTAATAATATTTTTTGTTGATGTAAAAAATAGGAATCTCTCTTAAAAAAACAACTTTATGCCTCAATAGAACAAAAAAAATTACACCTATGTAGATCAAAAAAGTATTAACTCAATTTACAATGTTCGTAGATCTTAATACACTCTTAACAATTTTTTTTTAACTGTGAGTTAATACTGTTTTGATCTAGATGAACATGCAAACAAGTTTGTCTGTAAGTATTAAGTATTAGGTTATTACTTTCTATCACAATCTCCACTGAAAGTTCTTGCTCCGGCACCTGAAATTAAACAACATGACAAATGTTATTATTTTACTTTGGTTTATAGTTGTAAATTTAATTTTATAATATATTCAAGTAATTTACTAAAATAAACAACATTACCTACTTTGAATTATTTTTTAGTTTAATTTAGCACTATGTATAGAGATTTTATTCAATTGAGGCAGGTTTAATTATAATCAATTTAGTTTATAGTTAATTAGTTATTTACTATCTATGTGGGTAAAACTACTTGTTATAAATTAAAATAATCTTTAGATTACCTACTGATCTTAACCCTCTGCAACTGAGGTGACGTACCTCAGACGTATGTTCAACTTTATGTGTTTATAATAAGATACATGTCACGTGACCGACAGTGGCAGAGGGTTAATACTAAAACTCAAATATTGAAATTAACTTTATTAAAATCAAATACTCCTAGCAACTAACTTAAAATGAAAATTTATCCGATTCTGAATAGACTAAAAGTGACTGAGAGTGCCTCTGTATTATTGCATTTTCATGGTTGTACAGTCAAATGCAAAAATAAGTATCAAAAAAATCTGCTCATATATATGTTATTCACTCAGAATTAGAGTGCACTGGGACATATTTTTGAGCATTTTTATATAGGTACACCTATTTTGTCTTTGACTTTATTTGCAAACTGATTAGAGAACAAATTTGACATAATGATAGAATTTTCATGACTACTTAACTACATCTAATTCTGGGTCAATCAATAATAGATTTTGGTAAGATTTATAAGAAAGAGATATCCTTGTTATATGTATTGGCGTAGACAAATATTATATATCAGTAATGCAATGTTATACCAGTAATGTTTAAATCACTTACTTCACTGAACGGCTCCACTCTGACACCAGCGAGTCCAGTTCCAAATGAGGGACCTAATATTTCTAGGAATCTCTTTTCCAAGTCCGACAGAGATGTTGTGTCGGATGGACCTCCTCCAGTGCGCTGGGTTGAGGCTCGATTGGAAGCCACGGTTTTTTTCAATTTGCACTTGTAATCATTCCAATACTGAAAAATTGAAAAAGTTTAACTTTATGCCACAGACCGTAGTATTCAATTTATTATGTGTATTTTAAATATTGTGCATTTTTTTATTATATTTTTACATTCTACTTACTTTACTCCATCCTTTCCAATCTTTAGTGGCTCCGTCCCCGTGCGCATTTAGAGTTTCGGAAACTCTGGTCCACATATTTTTGGCATGGTCTCGGGCCCTTGCCGTCTTGTTATACCCGGTGGCAATATCTCTGTGGTTATTTAAAAATTCCCACAGAGTTTCCAGCTGAGCATAAGTCACACGACGCCGTGATCCTTCACTAAAACATAAAGCCAAACCGCTTTTAACTCTGAGGAATGTTAAGTGGTCAAGTCAATATCTAATGTGTACAAGATAATATTGTAATACTCACGACATTGTTTTTAGAATTACTATTACAGACACTGAGACACTATTAGATACAGCTAAAACGACGTAATTTGTAAATTAGCACTTGCACTTCAAAATATTAACGAAAACAACAACGAAATAACTTTGCATTTGGAGTTCAAAATAAACACTTAAACAACAGAAACGAGACAATTTAAGGGCGTTTTGAACATCAACTATAACGAACCGATATGAAACATTTTTTATATTTTTCTTTACATAACTAAAATTAAAAGTAAATTTAACCGAAAAAATATTGAAAATATTATTCGTGATATAAAAAAATATTATTGTTTCCAAGCCTGAGTAAAATAAACGTATATATTATTAAAATATTTCCAGAATGGTTCTGGTTTTCGAACGATTCAACTTCACAAACGTTAGGTGAGATAGATTTATACGACACATGGAGCGCCATCCTGTTCGTGTGAAAACGATTCAGTTGCAGACCAGAGACAAATATCGGTCTTTCATTCACTTGTAAACGATTCAGATGCAGCTCTAAACAAAAGACGTCATGGTACGAGATCAAGTCGATCAGTATAGGTTCCTAAACTAAACTGCTCTGCGTTTGAATCGTTTTTAAAAACGTCATGGTAGGGCCCCTGATTAGGATTTCGAGTTAAATGCGCAATTAAGTATCACGTATCAAATACTCGTAGGTACGTACGTGTGGCAATTGGGATGCAAATACTAAGGCGAAGCTAATTGCTGGTACGAATCTGAATGTTACAATTTTGTAAAGTAATGCAGAAATACGTACGAGTATACGAACACTTATATATGAATTGAGTTTTGGAATACTTAAGCATTTTCTTTTCTGATATCAACACTAAAGCAGCAAATTTTAGGATTATCGTAATTACGAAGCGTTAGATACTTTTAAATTACCGAATCACACCTACTGCAAACTTCAAATATAGGTACTGTAAGGAAATTAGCCCGGTACAACACTAGCGGTAGTACCGGCATGTCACTTCACTACGGCGTCGGTCGAGCTGTCAACGGACGTTACACGAATATGGCGCGTCGCGGTTACTCTATCTTAAAATTACTGTGTGATTGCCTTGTTAACCATTGAATAAATTATGTATTAGTGATGAAGCGGTGTTTTTACCCTAACAGCTTCAGAAGTGAGATATTATCATACGCCTACTAAAGTTTATTTGACCAAAATGGGTACAATCTATTCCGCTGGTATCGGAGTCCCATTGTTGTGATTGAAATACTGGGATTCACCTGATTCTAATGAGTGAATGCACCAATTCTACTAAATGCATAATTGCTATAGTATTAATAATAAACGACGCAATCATACAAAGTACTTCGCGTAAAGGTAACCGGTAACTTCATCGTCATGGTAACTTATCGTGGTAGGTCTGTGGCTAATGAGAATTCATCTCTTAACAGAGTTCCTAAATATTACGCACGGTAAGCTTGTTACAAAGAGGCAGATAAGAAATATAAAAAAAAAACCGGTGCGCGATGCACAGGTTAAAGATAATCTTAAAAGGGTGCCTCGGTTGTGTGGTTTGTGTGTTTTGATATGATTTCAGAATTATAGTAAGCACTAAATATTACATTTATGTGGACCAAGAACAAACTACAAGTTAATGGTACTAGTATACCGTAGTATACCCATAGCTGCAACAGTGCTGCATAACGCAATCAAAGCAATGTACCATGGAAATAACAGGTGGATTGCTGTATGTATAATACATAAATGTTGGAACTTAGTAATCCCATTATTTAGTTGGATTTAATCAATTGAAGTCCTAAGGTAAGAGCCGAATAAAAAAGAAAGTGTACATTTGACGGTGAGTCTTAACTTATTTTAATATATGTCAAGTTTAGTATCATATTGACAGATTGGTCACCATTTCTCCTGAATAAGTTCCTTGTTTACATGAAGAGAAAGAGTGGAAACTGTATAGAATAATTTTGACAGTTTCATACTAATTGTACTGTTCAGTATGTATGGACAAGTGTATTGCATTGATTTGGTTTGTGAGTTTTATCTTAGGTACATTTCAATTATTATTTACCTATGAATGTGGAATACTATGAAAGCCAAGCCGTTCAATTAGGAACAGGCCAACTATAGTCTGTGATACTTAAATAACTTAGAAGATATTTTAGTAACATGGTATCATCTTCTACATCTTTGTGGAATGTACAAAGTGAACAACATTCATAATTTGTTACAACCTATGCCATGTTCATTCACAAGAATTTGATGAAATGATCATACTCTCTCTCATCTTTTTAGTAATTATCATAATACTTCATACCTAATGATATGAAATAAGCATAAACATGCTATGCTTGTTATTCTTAATATGTGACCATATATTAGTCAGTACAGGTTATGAACTGTGCATTCTATTTGTGTACAGTCTACTACAAAAATAGGTCTTCACCTTAAGAACTCATTAATTTGTCAATATGGTGTATAGCTTCCCACTACACCTACATGCAATATTAACATTGAAGTCAACAAAATGGTAATAACTCTTTTATTATGAAATTCTACCATTTTGCAATAAGTACACTCGTGCACATATAAGACATTGAATTCCTATTAATTGTTGTTTCTAGTATGGGAAAATACTTATTTGGATTTTAAACATACAAGTACCTATTACAAGTAGGACTTAATGTAAGGCGTGAAATATGAATGCCTGATTCAGGCATCTAATGCAAATGTTTAGTATACCTACTACAAAGTCATCACCATTATCAGCTTTGTTATAAAGAGATTGATGCAATGAATACTTGGGTTAGACATTGTCATGCAACGGTACAACAGTGACATGCCTTCTTGGCTCATCAAGTCATCCGCTATCTGGTTTAAACCTTATATTTCAGATGCATGTTTTCGAACAGCTACTTAAATAAACTTAGATTATCTTGAACTTTCAAGTCTTTCACAGAAGTGTCTGAGGTATTATACTGCTACATCACTTACAATGAAATGGATAAAATGATATCAATAATATTTACTTATCTAAGATTTGGGTAAGTGCAGTTGGCATATTGACTTATGGGGTTTTTGTTTCACATTGGAAGTTGAAAAATGATCTGTTGGAAGAATGCATAACCTACAAGTTACAGAGATGCTGTGTTGGGTATGATACATTTGTGCAGTACATATAGTTTCTTTAAATACATGGGAACCTCAATAATACGAACCCTCAATGTGGCAAACCTTGATAAATGGTAATACTATTTAAATTTATATCTATTGAATCAACAAAACATATTTAAGGAATTTTTGCAATGTGCTTACCTTTTATGGAGCTGCTTGGAAGTGAACAGCCAAGTTCCATATGATTATTATCATGGGACTTATGGACTGGTGTTATTGTTATATACCATTTTATGAACTTGTGTCTCTTACAGAATATAGTTACTGAAATGTTGTGGTTTACATAGCAAATCCTGTTTCTTATAAAGTACACTACGATGATATGATGACATGCAGAGAATTCTTTTCACAGGTTTAATTATTGAATCCAGCATGTACCTATATGAATGCTCTTAGTGTACAATGTTCACTATGAAATGATGATGTTCAAGAATTCTCAGATTAAGAACTGAGTTAATTGGAAGAGGTGATTCTTGCCTTGTGGTTTAATGATAATGACTCAATCTTTTGCAGGTTTGATGAATTTTGTCTAATGAAAAATGCTTTGGTTATACAGCGTTATATGACCATTCATGATAGTAGATTCATGCTGGGCAGCAGCGTCATCATAGTGGACTGGGATAGGCTGATGATATGACATATTACAGTGTTCACTATAAAAGGAATATGTTCACAAATACTCAGATTGGTACCTGAGTTAATGAAACACGTCCATCCTAATTTATAGTTTGGTGCTGATGTTGCCCACTATTATAAATTTAAAAGTGTGTCTTTTATCGTTTTCTGAATGGCTCATTATTACATTATTGACACCTGCTATTTCTCCATAAATCGGAAGGGAGACATCCAAACTTATGAGTTACTTTAACATTGTCGTTATGGCAGTTGATTATTTGCTCCTAACTTAAGTGCTAGGTGGTGTATGAGTTCGGAGTTATGTTATCCGTTGATATTATTACGAAAGAGTCTTGCTATCATTCAAATAAGATCTCAATTCTAGTTATTCACTTGCTCCTTGGTTGAGACCTAGGCTCCCTGTGAAATCAAATGACATTGTAATTGCCCGTAAGGTTACTCCTCGATTAAGAACTTGGTGGTGTTACGGTGTATGAGATCTCGTTTGTATTTTGTTGCCAACTATTGTTACTTAACTATTAATTGTGATCTGATTCTTTAGTCATATAAAACATCTGGGCTGGCGCCTCCATGGCGGTCCTAGATAATACATTTGGGCTGGCGCCTCCATGGCGGTCCTAGATAATACGTTTGGGCTGGCGCCTCCATGGCGGTCCTAGATAATACGGTTGGGCTGGCGCCTGAGTGGCGGTCCTGGATAATACATGTGGGCTGGCGCCTGTGTGGCGGTCCTGGATAATACATGTGGGCTGGCGCCTGAGTGGCGGTCCTGGATAATACATGTGGGCTGGCGCCTGAGTGGCGGTCCTGGATAATACATGTGGACTGGCGCCTGAGTGGCGGTCCTGGATAATACATGTGGGCTGGCGCCTGTGTGGCGGTCCTGGATAATACATGTGGGCTGGCGCCTGAGTGGCGGTCCTGGATAATACATGTGGGCTGGCGCCTGAGTGGCGGTCCTGGATAATACATGTGGGCTGGCGCCTGAGTGGCGGTCCTGGATAAAACATTTGGGCTGGCGCCGAGAGGCGGTCTATATCAAATACTGGTTCCATTGCGATCTGGCAGTTAATTCATATGTTTTATGACCTTATATCGTGTTGTTTTAACCTTCCTTAGCAGGGCAAGCCTGGAAACGGGCGTCTGTTTGTCTAGCTGAGTATATGTAAGGTACACGCAGCGGGTCTTACGCATTGCTGCCGGAACGCGTCAGTTGACGAATTCACCGCACTGGCAGACTTCGCCGTAACCCAGGCGCGGGAGCGGCTATGTACGCGCTTCTGCGCGAGTCATCGGTGACTAGTACGGTCACAAGCAGTCATCCCAAGGCGCTCTACATCGCCGGATAAAACTGTGAGCTTGTTCCATTACTTTATTGGCGTTATAACATTCATCATTCGAGGAACGTGTACATCAGTAATTGTGTGATTATACAAAAATCAATGATATCATCATCATGTTACTCTAAGTGTGTACTGTGTATAATCAAACAAATTCGCAATTAGCCAGCGAACATTTGACTGATTTCATGATGTTACATTTATTACGGTCATTAATCCTTTTAAAAAAAAAATGCTACTAGATGGCGCTGTCCTAATTGCATAATAGTTTCATACATAATGGCGATATATTTACAAGTTCAATGTAAAAAAAAAAAAAAGAAAAAGAGTTTTCATTAATTGCACATTATGCAAGTAAATCACTTTAATCTTGGAATCGCTCAATGAAAGTATTAAAATTTGTATACTGGCTATACTAAAGATTGAAAAAAAAAAGGGGGTTGACCTGGTTCTTGCCACTCCACATTAGCACAATTATAATAAACCCAGTTGACAAAAGGTACATCGTCATTTGAACATATCTTGTCTGTCTGTCCATGTTACGCTTGATACTGACGAAATCGACGAATCGGTTCGTGAACGACGTAACGTCGCACATGTTATAGATTCATGGCATTCAAGACCTGTGTATGCGTTATGCTTAAAATGCATTTGTTCAATTCGCAGTGTATTGAACCTATGAGACTTCAGTCACACAATTTGGGTGCTGGGGCTGTGAAAGTGAGCGGCCTACGGTGAGCTTCTGTGAAGACCTGAAGAATTGACCTTCGGGCCGAAGGTTTGGTCAGTGAATGGCCGAACTGTAAGGAAATTAGCCCGGTACAACACTAGCGGTAGTACCGGCATGTCACTTCACTACGGCGTCGGTCGAGCTGTCAACGGACGTTACACGAATATGGCGCGTCGCGGTTACTCTATCTTAAAATTACTGTGTGATTGCCTTGTTAACCATTGAATAAATTATGTATTAGTGATGAAGCGGTGTTTTTACCCTAACAGTACCTATACTGTGGTTAGTATAAATACTGGTAACCCAGAAGGAATTCTACATTTTTACTCACAAAAACACAGCTACCACGTAAAACAATTAAAAATTTAATACTTAAACCCCGTGGCCGTGTGGTGACGGCCGTAAGAATACATTTGTCACTGGTACGGTACCCCAACTCTTCCCGTGGGTGTCGTAAGAGTCGACTAAGGGATTCAAAGTGTCACCAACCATCTATTTATTGAAGATTGATGATGGGCAGCAGCATCATTATTAGTAGAGTGGACACACTACTGCGATCGCCAAACTGCTTGCCCAGCATGGCGATTATGGATTTACCTCCTAATACGTCCGTACGTTTAGGTAATAGGCCTTTGTCCAGCAGTGGATTGATTATAGATTGATGATGAAATACTTAAACTTATTTTCTTATTTATCTTAAACATACGAGAAACAAGTCAAATAAATAAGGAAAAGTTTCTTTTCTGGTTTTCAAAATGTGTGTAAATATTAAGTGAAATTTTTTCATTAAAGTAGGTACTTACATGTAACTAAGAGGTAGCGACCTGTAACTAATTGCAATACCTATTACTGTGCTCTTTAACATAAATCAAACAATTTTCTAAAATGCAAATAGTTTTTAAATTAAATTGTATCTAATTATTAGCTACATTTGCGGTATTGCATTTTTCCCGGGTGACTTACACACAAATAAATCTGTAAGCACGCAGCACGCCGTTCAACAACGGTCATAAATAGCTCGAAGGACTCAAAATTGTATGATGTTCCGGTTCCGCTGATGAACTGCGTTAAAAATGTCACACGAACACGTCAATCCGTAATGAGACCGGACGACTGTATAGAAGTTTTTTTTATCTTGAGTGACGTAAGTACCTAGTTCAGGTAGTAATTAACGTTCCTTTCTGTACTTAATGTTTATTTTATTGAGTTAGGTGATAGGTTTTACGCTTAATTAAAAGTTATACCTACGACTGTTTGAAAAAATATAATCGGCTGTAACATGCTTGAATAATCCATGTATTCTAATTATTATGTAAATACGCTCCTTGTCCTAGTAATTAGAACAAAAACTTGAATTGTATATTTAAAAGGCCAGGGTTCGGCTTAGAGAGCTCTCGTGCGGTAAACCGGTTAGGGTCGAGTGGGGTCCAGAGGTCTGAACCCGTCAAGTTTAATGCGTTTCCGACTCACCCCGCTCTCCTCGCGCCCAACTAATTAGTGGAAGGGTATGAGTTAATCTGTCATTATATTAATCTTATTTACCTTTTAAATAGTGACCAGTCGCTTTCTACAATCAACTTCATCATGATATCATGAAATATGTGATACACAGCATACAAGTTAAGTCGGATACTTCACTGTTTATAAAATAAGTAACTAGGTTTATTTTTTGTGAGGGTGGTAGAATAGTCATATTTTTTTTTAATTCTTTGAGCAGAATGCGGAAAACTTTATTAGGTACTATTTCTATACATTTCTAATTATTGCATAATAGTGACCTCTAAGCTGTTGATATATTAGAAGTCATTTCACCTTCAAAACCTCATTGATATTTGTGATGTTGTCGGCATCCAAGCGTTTAGTATTTCGGAGAATAATGTGGTGCTTCGGCTGAAGGCTGCTTAGTATTCCGCCGGCGGCGCCGCCCGATTTAGAACAGACAGCCTGGACCCGGCCCGTCTTCATACGTCTCGCCCCAACGTGATTTTTATTGCTTCACCGTGTGATTGGAAATATTTTATCCTTCGTAGCTTTTTTGACGTAACTTAAGAGAAGCACTAGTTTTATAGCAATATAGAGTAAACTATCCGATGATTTGCTCAACTCATCTGCGAAGCTGTTTATCGCACATTTCATGAAATTATGATGAATGGTTTTAGACGGGAGAAGCGCGGGTGTCAGTCCGCTCGATGGGTGGACGACGATATTCGAAAGAGCGCGGGTCACTTTTGGATGAGGTTAGCACAGGACTGAGACCAGTTGGCGTACAGGAAGAGACGCTTATGCTCAGCAGTGGGCGATAAACGGCTGTAATGATGATGATAATGATGATCTGATGATTGGCTCTTAAACATCGATAGGGCTCAACAGGTCAAGGCGATATTATGTATACTGTAGTATTTAAAGGAGCGTGTTAGTATTTTCAGTAAGCTATAGAATTAGATTACCCTGTAGTTAATTTGTGATATGGTGTCTTAATTATCCAATGGGTCTATTTCCGATCTAAGCAGCTTTTCTTGTCTAGTTTCTACACTCTGGACTATATCTTGGTCCTAAAATCAATTTTAGTGCTACTGTTATCCAGGTAGCGGGGGGTTTTCCACGTTTTGGCTACATTCTTGGTACAAATACCTAAAGAGATTGCAAAGCAGTTTATAGGAGTGGTCATACAGTCTGCAGCGGCTGCCGTGCGTAGGGTGTACCGCACGCTGCAGCCACGTCACGGATTCGTGGTTGAGCTCCACAGCGGTCACCAACGGGTGGCCTGCTCTGTCCACCACCAGCTCAGTGTACGAGAGTATGAGCATGTCATTCGCTCGCTGGGTCATTCGTGCCGCGACATAAATTAAATAATCATAAATTTACATCGTGTTGTTGCATGTTTTCATTGATTATTGTTCGAATAATGCTTTGTTACTGGTTTTTCATTCAACTCGATTCCACTGCCCGCGCAACCATTGTAAATGTGCCACAAAACTTTACGACGCGCCAGGGGCACGAGCACGCCTTATACCGTGCTGTGTATGTATTTGTGACAGTCAATTCGAAACTGTTTCATAACAAATGGTTGTGTCTAATACTGTATAGTGAGAAATAACTGAGAGATATCAGCTCATTCATGTCAGCCGCTCGGCAGGATCTTAGAAAATTATTTAAAAATCTTTAGTAAAACTTATCGGTAAAGAAATGATTTAAAATTACTCGAGTAGGTAGGCAGGTACCTACTTACCTAATATCAATATCGAAATTTGTATTTTTTTTACTTACTTATTTTCATACCTATATTGACAAAGGTTAGGTAAAATGTAAAGGGTTTCTAACCCGATGAAAAGAGTTTTGACCACCTCTTTTGTCACCTAAGCAGTCGATGTATTTTTACCTAGATCCTTGAAGGTCTACCCTTCTCTAAGCAAACGATAAAATAGAACAAACGTAAGTTGTAAAGGGGTTTTCCAAACATTCGATTCGTTCAATGTTTAAGAGAATCAAATAAAGCAGACAGAATTGTCAGTCAGCTGCCTGCAGAATAAGAATACGAATTCTGCGATAAACCGAATTCAACAATTGATTGTGAACGCGAAACATGTTTTTTACATTTTTTTACGAAACCACTTCTTTCTGAATGATTGTTTAGTGTTGTGCGTGTTTTGTTTCATTTTGGGTTGATTAAGAAATCGAAGAACTGCGTTTTCTTATACAAGTACTTACTCACTCATAATTTTCATAAAAAATATACGAATAGATAAATTAAAATAGTAGGTATTTACTTAACATAAAAATACAGATAATATGAGATCTAATGAGAATTTCTCAAAAAGTTTGGGCACAGTCTGCACTGTATATATTATGTCTATTTCAGTTTCTTATTTTATTATATGTTTATATACAATCAAATAGAAATAATAGTTCGTTTTTTAGCATTAGAGATAACTTAAAAACAGGAAGCACGAGGTTTACTTAAACAGACATTAAAAATACATTGCTACCTATTTTCGTTGCTAAAATTATAAAAACATTTTTAATATTTATATGTAAAGAATGCTAATGCTAATAAATACAGTAATAAATTTATGTATAAATAGTTCGTGAAATATAAACTGGTAACTTTCTACCTACATTATAGTAAAAATAAACATTCAATTTATATTTCTCGAACTATATAAGGATTTATTTCAATATGTTTTACTTTAAAGATCTTGATTCAGTTCTGGAATGGTTGCATAATAAAATGCCTGAAGAAGAAGACATTAGAAACTAGTGGCTCGGTTCTTTTAGCTGTCAACAGTGTCAAATCGTATCACGCTTTCATCTTTTGTGATCAACGTTTTCGTAATAAAACCTATGATTATATTCACAGCTAGAACAAAGATTTTAAAATGGCTTCATAAAAAAAAAATGTGCCGGAAGTTTTTTCCAAAATAAAAGCAGAAACTTGGACTTCATGTTTTAATCAGATATGAATATTCCAATTGATGTGCCAATAGAGATAATTCAGCTTAAATTCGGATAGGTATTACGAACGTACTCTCTAAGGTATAGTATACTAAGTATTCATATTACATGCTTATTATAGTATCTAGTCGCAAACAATGTAAACAAACCATGTATTAAAAAAAATCCGATTGAATGTAATGACATCATTGAATGCTAAATCTATGTGTTATTTAATCAAATGTTACTAATAGATTATCCTAAACCACGAAAACACTAAAATATTGCTGGATATTTCTTTCGATAGTTTGTTTACATTGTCTGCGACTTCTATATATATAAAGCATGTATGCTAGTAGGTACCTATACCTTACGTGTACTATACATTACCTCCACATAGTTACGTGGATTTGTATCACAAAAATAAAATAGGTACATTATTCAAATCTTTATTTACATTCCAAAACCCGGTCAAACGACACCATTTGAACCGACTAAATTGGTCGATGCGACCTGCATGTAACTGTTATTGCTACAATTTATACAGCTTTAGTTCGACGCTATTCGATTTGCTTACATCGGTGGACAAATATAATAAGCGGCTCAAAACTTGCGACTTAAATGGAAATGTTAGGAGCAAGTTCAAAATATGGAAATCCCGTATCGAGCAGATTAAGTTGGCTATAATGGAAGTGGGAATACTAGCAGCAGGGCAAGCGGCGTGATCGCGTCCCTCGCGCTCGAGTTCACAAGTTGCTGATGGTACGAGTATAAGCTGAGCGAGCTATAAGCGCGGCCGCGCCGCCATCGTCGGCGCGGTGCGCGGCGCGGTCCCGCTGCACGAGTGCACGTCTCGCGTTATGAAATGGGAATTAAATTGTCTGTGAAGAATACAAGAGGATTACCATTTACTCCCACTTTCATATGGAACGACATTTAGAAAGTGCACCGCTTACATCTCTTCTTTTACGCTGAGCGTAGGCACAAGCTCTCAATGTTCGCCGCAATAGACACAATGCAATTGTGAAAATTGGCAATCTCAGCCGCAGAGCGGAGCGTGCTGCGCGGGTATCCACTGCACTGCAGCCGGACTTGGCATGCTGCTCTGAGTTTGTGTATCGTAAACACTCGCTGGATTACAGCAAGCATACCCAGTTTGAGAATTGGTCTCATTATTCGAAAACTGACTTAGAAAGTTGTATCGTTTCAGTTTCCGAATAAATTTATATTTTTACAATATTTTTTTAGACAAATTATCCAATAGACCAATTTTCAAACTGATCATTGGTACCATGATCGAAAAAATATTTATTTGACTTTATAAAAGCGGAGTTATCACCTATAGATATCACATGAGGTCTACTGTCAATATCGCGAAAAATTAATATTTCATTGTCGTCACGTTCAACAGTTGTAGTTCCAAAATGTTGATGTTTTTCTATTATGGGTGAAATTGAAATGATTGGTTTTATGGTCCCAAAATCATAATGTTGTTCTATTATGGGTGATAGAGAAATTATTGGTTTTATTGTCGTCACAATACTACGTAATTTATGGATGTTTGGGCTATGATGAGTGGGCCAGGGTAAATTATATGCTAAATTACTGTTTTTTGAGTGCTTGTCAAGCTCTTCCATTTTGTGTGCGGGTTTTATAATCTTTTGTTTTAATGTATGAGCTGTTGTTTTTGTTTTCGGTGCCTGTACCTCGGCATGTTTTCTGGAAGTTAACAGAGGTAGTAAATTAACGTTATAGCTGGCGTTGGATAAATGATTATTCTTTAAACCTTTACCATTTATCTGATTTCGTACTGTCTTCATTGCATTTACAATATTTTCAAGTTCTAACCAACTTAATATGGGTGCAGATGTTGCCTCCTGAACCTGGCTTTCCAGTTCAAATAAGTTTTCGTTGCTGGCTATTAAATCCTCATATTTTGTGAAATTTTGTAATCTCAAGCTGAGTGGAGATCGTACAAATCTCTCCCAGTAAGTGCGCGACGAAACGAGACCCTCACTGAAGAAAGGATGTGTGGATTTAGGGCCCTCGACAGGTTCAATCTTAATATCAGCTCCGTGACCACCTGTAGAATCCAATCCTCTAATAAGTTTTGCTATCTGTTTTCCTAATGAACTGTAATAGGAGTCATCTTCTCCGACTTTTCTCGAGTCGAATCGACGTCGCGTAGAGTCATCCAGGCGACCTGGCATGATCTGATGCCTTTTCCTATTCCCATGTGAGATTGGCGGTTTTATACCGAAAAAATGCTCATATCTCTTAGGATTTGGTGCCGTGGGTGATGGTGACGTGTTTTCAGTTTTGTTCCTGTGAATAAGATCACTAATATATTTAAAGTTTGGCCCTTCGTCCACGTCGTCGCCTTGTGCTAGGAGTAAACTAGTATCACCCATGAACATCGCATCGTAGTCAGAATCCTCGTGGTATTGCTTCATAGGGTATTCCATGGGTGGTGGCGGGATCGGTGATGGTTTCAATATTTTTCTGGGTAGTGATTTGTTTCGAATCTTCGGATGCTGTAGATATAAATTAGTTGTCAACTAAATTATAATAAATAGGTACTCCGTACATTCTAAAAGACCAACGAAATCTCTTTACGAAATGGAAATATAAAACCTTTTTATTCCACACGAGCGTATAATCTATCCAGTTATCGCATTTCATTATAGAAATCCTAATGATATAATTAGGTATGTTAAAAGTGTTATTAATAGGCTGTAATGATTTTTTAAATCTACAACTTGACAGGAACAATATACGCTATACGCAAATACGCTCGTATGAAATACACATGCTGTATTATGTTGTATTAAACGACAAATCTCGTCGGGATTTTCAAATATCGTAAGATTGTAATATGAATAGACATTAGATACTTACGGACTTATGATGTAAATTTCGCAACAGCTTTGTCAGGTTTGAGTTGCCTTCGGGAGCCGGTGTAGTCGGCGGCTCCGTCGCCGGGGCCGCAGTCGCGGCCGAGGTCGGCGTCGGCGCAGCTGTTGTTGGCGACTGTGTAGATGCCGCGGCAGTAGTTTGCTCATGGTCAGTATCCCCTGAGTAACACAAAATGTTATTCTATGTAACCGGGCTGTAGCCGTTTTATTTTAGCTTACACGGAAGAAAGGGGTCAATAGTAATATTTAGTTCTACATTATGAACATATTATTTTTGAGTAGATAGGTAAAATTCTAACGCTTCATCGAACCTACTCGTATTTCGTCATATATTCACTGATCGAATGAAAGTCTATTTGTAAATCGCTTAAAATACATTTATTCGAGTATGTGAGTGCTACATACTCCTGACTAGGTTTATATTTTTAGCTGGTATCAGGTGGCAGGGGCCTCATGAGTAGGTATTAAACCATGTCTCATTTCTTGGTACCATAACTCTAAGATTCTTTAGCGAACTACAATATGGCTGCGATAGACTACGAGAACACATCATTTTATACATATATAAGAGTAGAAGCAATTCCTGCGAAAACATACCCGGTTGAATTGGTGGGATGGGTACCAGAGGGTACATCGGAAGACCCATCGGAGGAGCTGGTAGTCCTATTGGCGGATAAAAAGCCGTTCCCATATTTGGTAAGAAAATAAATGACGGTAGCGGTGGCTTAGGCTTTTTGCTGTACATAACTATCTGCCTGTGGGCTCCCTCCTTAGGGTCGGGCTGCTGGGGATGGCGCGGGCCAATCTCGAAGCGTTCCCAGCTTCCCAAGTTCGACTCGTTCGAATCTGATTCTGATGAATCTGAGTCGGAACCGGAATCTTCCTCGCTATCGTCGTCTGCTCTACTTATTTTCTTCCGCGACCCACGTTTTTTAGATTTCCTTCTCCTATTGCTACTTTTGTGCCTTCGAGCGAAAAACGGTTCCATTGGAGCTCCGCTTCTTCTAGTGCCCACTGTCAAGGGATTATCGTCTGTTTTATTGACTACTTGGCTTTCTATAGTTTTGAAGAACTGGTTGTAGAGCCAGTCACTGAGGTCACCGTTGTTGGTGTCTAGGTCATCTTGAGTGGGTTCCTGGGGAGTAGCTGTCTCACGTGTGGGAGGCGGTGTTGGTGCTTGTGCTATGTCTACTATGGCATGGCTGTTGCCATGGATGCTGTATCCGGTAGGTGGCAAATGGCGCCTGAAGTCTTGTGTCAATTTGGTGCTAAAAATACAACACACAAGTATGAGAATATTTGTAGTACGGACAATCTTATTTGAGTGTTATTGTATTATTTGATAGATCCGTTAAGAAAAAAGGAGGATAATTACTTGGGTTCGCATATCTTCGAGTCTGTGTCGAAGTAGTAGCCAGGATAGCAATGACAACCGATGACACAACCCGGGAAATCATCAATGCAGTATTCGAATCTTCCATGAACACCGCACTCTATAATAATTTGCACTTAAGTATATATGACAATAGAAAATGATATTTTGGAAATAATAATTTCATTTTTAAAATTACCGTAATATCCAGGAGCGGCGTCACATTTTGCGGTTAAAAGAATTAGTAAAAAAATCATTTGGGCACAGTAAAAAACTTTATATTTAATAAGTTAAACATAATGTTAAGAACATAAAAAAGGCATTATTCTTTTAATTTTATAATATCGCACACGACAACTTTAACTCCGCTAGGAACCACTACTTAACCCTGGGGGTAGATGACAATGACTAAACATTTTGAGATGAAATTCAACATGAACTAGTTAATACAATGGCGAATTTATAGGTTCCTTTTGGGACAGAACAATGAATCCATTGAAATGATAAAGTGCTGATGAACAATTATGTTCTGTTATTATTGAAGATTTGAGTTTGTGAATCAGTCACTTTATTATTCTTTGAAAGGCACTAACTACATCTAGCGGCCAATGTTCCAGCCTTTGTAGATAAAAGTTCAATGTCAATTTCGTTCAAAATACAGCGTGTGTATTTGATACGGGCGAATATTTCGGTGGCGATTACTATCGGACCTAGGGAACCTATTTACATAAATTTATTTTAGAAATTAAGGTATTTTTTTTTTCATACAAAATAATTGAGCCGGCAATGTATTGCATTCACTGTCATACGAGTCTCATGTCAGTTGGCCGGCATACATTGCTGCTGGGTTGCACTTTAGAAAAATCATTACACCTAATCAACAACAAAATTTAACGAAATAGTTATCTTATACGACTCGTAGGATCAGATATTATAGCTGGATTAATTATTCGCCCGTATCAAATACCCACGCTGTATAGGTACAGATATTTCATTGGATATTTTTTACCTACGAAATTCTAATTTTGAATATTAATTATTATTGAGATGAAAGCGGGATGTACATTATTAATGTTAAAACTTTAGGAAAACCTTGGCACGATTCAAGAGCCCTAAGAATGTTTCAGCTGAGGTATTGTGCATTGTGCACTAGTGTGCGTTTATGTAGGCATGAGTTCAGATCGGCAACATAATTCCTTACGCCATTTTTAGAGATCACGGACTGCCACCCGTTTGCTTAACTGAGTTAAAGAAGATTTTGAGATGTTATATATCGTTTTCACTAAACCCATTTCAACCACAGGGCAGCTTGTGGCAGTTCTGGTGAACTGTTGGGCAGTAGGTAACGACCCCACGGAATCCTCTGGCTCCCAGCTCTGGCTTGCCCTAATTGGCCGTCCAGATACGGAGTCCTTTGAACTATATGCTCTAGGGGTGGGTGTATACTCGTATTTGCATAAGACGCGAATCTGTGCAGTGGCTGTCATAACTCACTGCGCAGAAATTGGTGTATACCTCTCTACAGCCCTGTGCCGCTTAACCGCTTATACCGGTGTTGCCTCTCGCTGTTTGTTATTTACGGCATTTCGGTGGCAATTCACCGCCTACCTGGATAGGAAATAGAAATCATGGTAACAGGTGTATCCGGACCTCTTTTTCATAGCTGTATCATCTGTGTGGTCATCTGTGACCTATCAAACCTTCATCGCCATAGCCCATTAAATACTCAGGATGCTTAGCCAAGTTGCCAATCGCTAACACTTAGTAGCGTATCGTAGTTTTCCCTCTCTGTCGCTCTTTCGTATTAGAGTGACAAAGACAGTTAGCTGCCTTTCGTTTACGATTGACGATTAAGCGTTAGCGTTTGGCAACTTGTCTAAGCATTTATATTATTCCATTTAATTTTCTATAGCCTCTTTTATGAAATGACTAAACTTGATATGTAATGGTTCAGTCATCGAACCAGGGATATGGTACTTCTAGGTCCAATTTGACGTAACATTTAATTGAAAAATTGTGAAAATTGACATTATTATTTTAGTGTGATAATTACTAAACTTTAAATGAATGATTAGAAAATATCAATATTATTGGTAATTTAACAAATTGATATTTGGTGTTATTTTTTATGATGTGGATAATTCCATAATGTAGTAGGTAACAGATGATGTGCTTACCATAGAGAAAAATAACTGCGAAAAACTGCGATGAGGATGCGCGTTTGAATCCCCACGACAACTAGAGTATTTCGAAGTTATTTTTTTATATGGTAACCACATCAGTTAAGTACAGTCAAGGGCATTAATATATATACACTTCTCCATACTGATCCCCTACAAATGTGTCTATATATTAATGCACTCAACTGTACCACATTGTGGGGTAAAATTTAAATATAGTATTAAGTAACTACCTAAGTATTTTGTGATTAACAATAAGATGTTATTTTGCGTTTGGTCTTTTTATTCTAGAGATTATCAAGATTTTGAATCGTGATTCGTGTCCTAATTTGATTGTACTCGTGTTAGTATATGTATACATAGCAATAAGGATAAAACGGTTCCTTATGCATCCCTCAACAGCCTCTCAACACCGTCCCCAAATGACGGTGCAATGACCGTCCCACCCTTGTGGGATGCGACCCGGCCACAGCTGCAGTAGCGGAAACGCGGGAGCATCCACACATACTCCAGGAGGAGTATCGTTTGTATATTCAGTCAGTTCCTTATGCATAGGTAGTAGTTTATCTAGTTTATAGAAGGAAAACTAAATCAATGGAATAAAATAAATCAATTGAATATTCGCCGTAAATTATGTTATTGTAAAAAAATAAAATTAACAGGTACGATTTTTTAGTTATTTTACACTTCTTCTCCAATATCCGGAACTCCTTTCAGGCCTCTGTAACAAACGAAATAAAGTTCAATTTGAAAAAATATTAAATTTATATGTGACTAAAATCTAGTGGTTTCTTATTCAGAGGGAGGGGTAAAACATACTTTAACTTTGGGTTATAGCCATGAGTACTATATGAAAGCGACAGTAACGTACTTGGCGCAGTCATCGGGCATGACGCACTTGTGCGTGCGGTCGTCGCGCACGTAGGGCGGCACGCACACGCAGCCGGGCTCGCAGAACGGGTAGCAGGGCCGCAGGCGGTCGCGCGGGCTATATCCATGAGTACTTCTTATACGAAAGCGACAGAAACGTACTTGGGGCAGTCGTCGGGCATGACGCACTTGTGCGTGCGGTCGTCGCGCACGTAGGGCGGCACGCACACGCAGCCGGGCTCGCAGAACGGGTAGCAGGGCCGCAGGCGGTCGCGCGGGCTATATCCATGAGTACTTCTTATACGAAAGCGACAGAAACGTACTTGGTGCAGTCGTCGGGCATGACGCACTTGTGCGTGCGGTCGTCGCGCACGTAGGGCGGCACGCACACGCAGCCGGGCTCGCAGAACGGGTAGCAGGGCCGCAGGCGGTCGCGCGGGCTATATCCATGAGTACTTCTTATACGAAAGCGACAGAAACGTACTTGGGGCAGTCGTCGGGCATGACGCACTTGTGCGTGCGGTCGTCGCGCACGTAGGGCGGCACGCACACGCAGCCGGGCTCGCAGAACGGGTAGCAGGGCCGCAGGCGGTCGCGCGGGCTATTGTCATGAGTACTTCTTATACGAAAGCGACAGAAACGTACTTGGTGCAGTCATCGGGCATGACGCACTTGTGTGTGCGGTCGTCGCGCACGTAGGGCGGCACGCACACGCAGCCGGGCTCGCAGAACGGGTAGCAGGGTCGCAGGTGGTAGCGTGGGTTATAGCCAAGAGTACTTATATGAAAGCGACAGTAACGTACTTGGTGCAGTCATCGGGCATGACGCACTTGTGCGTGCGGTCGTCGCGCACGTAGGGCGGCACGCACACGCAGCTGGGCTCGCAGAACGGGTAGCAGGGCTGCAGGCGGTCGCGCGGGCTATAGCCATGAGTACTTCTTATCCGAAAGCGACAGAAACGTACTTGGTGCAGTCGTCGGGCATGACGCACTTGTGCGTGCGGTCGTCGCGCACGTAGGGCGGCACGCACACGCAGCCGGGCTCGCAGAACGGGTAGCAGGGTCGCAGGCGGTCGCGTGGGTTATACCCATGAGTACTTTATGAAAGCGACAGTAACTTACTTGGTGCAGTCATCGGGCATGACGCACTTGTGCGTGCGGTCGTAGCGTACGTATGGCCGCACGCACACGCGGCCGGGCTCGCAGAACGGGTAGCAGGGTCGCAGGCGGTCGCGCGGGCTATAGCCATGAGGACTTCTTATACGAAAGCGACAGAAACGTACTTGGTGCAGTCGTCGGGCATGACGCACTTGTGCGTGCGGTCGTCGCGCACGTAGGGCGGCACGCACACGCAGCCGGGCTCGCAGAACGGGTAGCAGGGCCGCAGGCGGTCGCGCGGGCTATAGCCATGAGTACTTCTTATACGATAGCGACAGAAACGTACTTGGTGCAGTCGTCGGGCATGACGCACTTGTGCGTGCGGTCGTCGCGCACGTAGGGCGGCACGCACACGCAGCCGGGCTCGCAGAACGGGTAGCAGGGTCGCAGGCGGTCGCGCGGGCAATAGCCATGAGTACTATATGAAAGCGACAGCAACGTACTTGGTGCAGTCGTCGGGCATGACGCACTTGTGCGTGCGGTCGTCGCGCACGTAGGGCGGCACGCACACGCAGCCGGGCTCGCAGAACGGGTAGCAGGGTCGCAGGCGGTCGCGCGGGTTGTCGCAGGATACGGAAGCGCAGCCCGAGAAGCATGGCTCGTACCTGTTGTTAGGGGCTTGTTGTACAGTCTGTTACCGATGAGTGGGGCTTAAAGCAAACGATTACTGAAGTTTTGAAGTGTTAATAGGTTAAACATTTTTGGTATTAATCTTTTTGTTCTGATTACGGTATAATAATGATTAAGTTTTTCTTTCTTTGTTGTGTGTTAAAGCTTTGTTGCAATGTAGTAGATTACATTATATGAAAAAAATGAGTACACATGATGTTGAAATATTTTCATTAAGGAAACTGTAAGTCTAGTTATTAAGCAAATTTTTGGTGTTAAAAGAATAAGCTATATCATGAATATAAGACAAGTAAATCTGTCTTAACAGCCGGTAATACAATTCATTTTATGCCCTTCTAACAATCGATAATGTAACGCATTATCGATTGTTATAATAGATTGTATTAATACCTACCTACCGTGGTCTCTTGACCAAGAGGTCAAAGTCGAAGAGATACCGTGGTCAAGAGGTTAGCAATAAATTTTGACTTACATTGCTTACCTCTCCATTATATTAACATCAATCTATGTACCTAGATAGGTACCTATTTGAAATCGTGAGTTTGAAATAATTTTTGATTCGACTTGTTGGTCACATCAGAATTTTGTATAGTTATAGTAGCATTACCTCTCATGTGGTCGATCGCAATTCATTGCAACAGGCGTCTTCTGCTCTTTCTCTCTGAAATAAAAGAAACCGTTATTTGTGACCTTCTCTCGGAATACTGCTAGTTCTAACCGTGATCTCTTAATGTAATTCAGTTTAGCTTGAATGTCATTTTATTAAATCGCATTCTTAATCATTGCAGCCCTAATCAAGTTGCCATTCGGCAATCGCATACGATAAGCGAAAAGTATGACTAGTATGCACTAAAATGACATATCCGAACGAAAGTTACGGGACGATTTTCATACATTGTGGTCACGTGAATTTTCGTTTGCCCTTGCCGAATCGCATCTTAGCTAGGGCCCCTGTACCTACGTTACCACGTTGTCAATCGCTTACGCTCAGTAGCTTATTGCAGTTTTCTCTCCTGTCACTCTGCAGGTAATTTTTGTACACCAAAAACAGTGACTTGCATTTCGTTCATGATGCAGTATTGAGTTGAGAGTTAGCGATTGGCATCATTGGGCCGTGTGGTGACGGCAGTAAGAATACATTTGTCACCACCCCAATTCCTCCCGCGGGTGTCGTAAGAGTCGACTAAGGGATTGAAATGTCACTAGCCATTATTTGATAAAAGATTGATGATGGGCAGCAGCGTCATCATAGTGGACACATTACTGCGATTGCCAATCCGCGTGCCCAGCGTGGCGATTATGGGCATTTACCTCCTAATCCGTCTCTACGCATAGTTAATAGGAGAAGCCTACGTCCTGCAGTGGACTATCATAGGCTGATGATGTGATTGGCATCTTGGCCACACACTCAGGGGCCGCGCAAAAATCACGTGACGCACTTAGTGTCAGAATGGACTTCTAAGCAGCCACGCACTATACAGATAAAAAAAAAAAATTTACTCATATAACTCAGCGCTCTTCCCCCCGCCCTCGTAGCGGCGCCCTCGCGCGGTCTCGCCGTCGCTGCCCTGCTCCAGCGCCTTCTTGCGCCAGTTCCGGCGGTCCTCGAACGCGTGCTGCTTGCCGTCCAGCTCTTCGTAGTCGTAGCTGGACCGAGCGGACGCGATGTCGTCTGGAAGGTGGGCGTTTCGCTAATAATTAACCTATACCAAGGTTGCGTTTTATAAAGTTACAATTTACAATTTCGCTGTTTGCCTCTCTAACGCACGCACAAATTGGGTAGAAAGAGAGGCAAAACTTGCATTTCAAGTTAGTTCTATTTGTTTAATTTTATTAGTGACTCAGCCGACATAAGAACGTTGTTTCTAAATTGGTATGAAAGTAAGAGTTTGTCAACTGAGTTACAGTTACATGAATAGAAAATACCCGCTATTCGAGATTTTCACATAGGTAGGTATATGAAATATATAAATAGATATGGTTTATACCCACATAACGAAACACATCTTCAAAAACTGACGATGTCGTCGGTTTCCGTAATGCCGGACGTCAAATCAACAACATCGTCAGTTACTGAGGATAGACATCCTTGTGGAGAGGCAAAACACGTTTCGAGTATTTACATATAGTATTATTGGTGGTAGTTTTTGCGTATTTATTGTTGCGATGGGAGGGTAGGAAAATTAACCGCATGCGAAAACAAATATACTCAAGTAATTATAGCCGGTTGCACTAATTAACTGGCACAGTATTGTATCGCGGAATAGCAAAGTAATAATGTGTATTTGTCTGAATTAGGGGCACCATAAAATAAATAAATTGTGCTATTTTAATTTCCAATACTATCAAAACTAATAAATTCCACAGGTTGCTAATAAATTAGTACAAATAAATTACGTTGGCGACATTTAAACAATTATGACTTTTTCAGATATACTTTTAAGAATAGTTGTCTCAGTCACGAAACAGTAATTTCATGCCTAGTAAAACCGCAGTTACCTTGCTTCAACTGCAAATTGTTTTACTTAAGTATTTCAAAATAAAATAAAAGTAACACTCACATAGTATAAAGGCTAATAACAACAAACAACGCATCTCAGATAGCTCAGTTTTAGTAGGCAGTAATTCGTGTATAATGCGTCTAAGCAGTAATGGCCACCGCTTGCTCCGCGCCGCACTAGTTTACTGCTACTATTCGCAAACACGCAAAACTTTGTTTAGAAAAAGATACGCCTTATTTTTTATGTGACGAGCGGTCGGGCAAGTTGCGGATGTGGTATTTTTGTTCCTTTTTCGAATGGGTAAATCATATCTTAATAATAACTTTTGACGATACCTTGTATATTCACATTATTAGAACACTACCTATTATTTATTTGTTTAAACTTTATTGCACAATTTAACAAAAAAAGCACAAATAGAGAACATGATGCCTTGAGGCATTCTCTACCAGTCAACCATTGGATTAAACAGAAACTTGTATTTAGTGCAGGATTGTCCATATTGAAAAAGAATTACGTAATCAACAATAATACATAGCTTTAATAAATACATATACCTACAAATGTAAAATATTTATGTACCTACATTCATAAATAAATTATGTACTCAAGTACTTGTTAGCACCTGTAACGTATGCTGTATGCTGCTGACTTTTTATGGAAACTGGGATAAAATAGAATTTAAAAAAGAAAAAAAAAATCATTGTTTAGTTAGAGTGCATTTTTTTTGACGTTTTTATGCAATATCTTTCATCCAATATTAAAATAAATAAGAATAGCTGTCAAGAAAGAATATCAAAATGCGCATTGCCGAGTGATCTATTCAGTGCATTGCATTTTTTTGGTCATTTTGTAACCCTACCAGTACATAGGTACCTATACGTTTGACAGTAGTGCCTAATCCTATAGCATTCACATAGTTTTTGCATCAATTCACATTGAGTGTTGCAGAAAGTGTGCTTTAATTGTCCGTGTGATTTTATGAAATATAAGTGTGATCTAGATATCGTAGATCGCATATTTGTAGCTTTTAATGCATCAACTTACATAATTGAATATATAAATCTAATTCACTGCATCAAAGATAATTCTTAGCACAAACCGTGTTGTTTATTATGACAGTTTCTGATATATCGTATTTGTCTCAGAGCAGGTAAGGTACAGTCACGTCTAAAAGTATGTATACATAATAAGATTTGAAAAATATGTAGCCACACATTTTCATCCAAAATATGTATCTATTACTGACACCAAAAATTGTATTCATTAAACTGTTTCAGTATTATGTGATCACATAATGCTTCAGAAAGTTGCATACTTAAATAAATTACATATAAATGTATCCTCCTCGTAGTCAAATTGAATTTCCTTATACATTTAACCACGCTAATTTGGCAAATATTTGTATACGTCTTTTGATTCATAGATAATATTATTATGTAAACACGATTTGATGTTTTGACGTGTCTAAGTGTAATCGATTTTAAAATGAAGTTTCTTCCATGTGGCCAGTGACTTTCTAGTACGGTCAAATCGTACATAATTTTACCCTAAACTCGCAAATCAAGTAGTATCGCCGCATTTTTGGTATGTTGTTTAGACACCATAGGACAGTATAAAACCATATTTTGCAAGCAAAAAAAAGTTGTGCTAGCTGGGTAGTACGTGAAAAACTGCGAAATTTACGGCCATTTTTTAGTTTCTGATTTTTATTTTAAAAACCTTACGTTTTTTGATATCACATGTAAATAAACGTTTAAAGACTAATAAATTTCCAACAAGTTGAGCTAACATGCATTACCGTAGGTCTTATAGTTTCAGAGATTCAAGACTTTAAAAAGTACCCCTTTTTGTAAACTAGATAAAATTATGTGTTTTGCTAACGTTTTCGACTTAATATCGCCTCACCTAATTATGCTACAAAAAACATGCAATAATGACCTTATAGCGCACTTAATATTCTTTCATTTAAGGGTAAAATTAGGTCAGTGAACTTTGTAGTTGAAAGTATAAACCCGAAATTCCAAAGGCAGGAGGCCCGCTATCTAAGTTTTTCATACAAATCGCAAGTCGAGTTGCAAAGCTGCAATTTTGGTATATTATAAAGGCCTTATAGATATATACGAAAATGCATATTAAAAGAAAATAATAATAATAATTTGGGCATAGGACGTAAAAAACGGAAAAAAATTCGCACTTTTTTTAGTTTTTGACGTTTAACTAAAAATCTATTATGTTTTTGATACTAATTGCTATAAAACTAAGAAAGAACATTAAATTTTAAAGGATTTGAGCTATGTTGCATCACCGTAAGTTATATATATTTTGAAATACGACATTTCATAAAGTGCCCTTTTATCAATACATAAACAAATTTTAGGTTACGTTAAAGCTATTCACTAAATATTGGCAAAACGTTCGCGCTAAGAAAAAAAAATTAATTGTAGATAATAACTACATTAAATTTGGAACAAATTGAGCCGATAACAATTACTGTAAGTCTTATAGTTAGGGTATACGAGGCTTCAAAACATGCATTTATTTTCTTAACTTAATTAAGGGCACATTTTGAAATGTCGTATATCTGAATCTATTTAATTTAGGTTAATGTAATGTAGCTCAAATCCTTTCAAATTTAATATTCTTTCTAAGTTTTGTAGCAATTAGTATCAAAAAGATTATTATCTTTTTGATTAAACGTCAAAAAGTAAAAGAAGTCCAATATTTTTTCAGTTTTTGTCGTCCTATGTCGAAATTCCTTTTTTGATTTTCTTGTAATATGCATTCTTATACGTCCTAATAGGGCCTATATAATATACTAAAATTGCAGCTTTGCAACATGACTTGTGATTTGTATGAAAAACTTAGATAGCAGACCTCCTGCTTTTTGAATTTCGCGTTTTTAGTTTCAATTACAAAGTTTACTGACCTGATTTTACCCTTAAATGAAAGAATATTAATTGCGCTATAAGATAATTATTTCATGTTTTTCGTAGCATAATTAGGTAAGGCGATATTAAACGAAAACGTTAGCAAAACTCAACATTTTATCTAGTTTACAAAACAGGGTACTATTTGAAGTCTCAAATCTCTGAAACTATAAGACCTACGGTAATGCATGTTAGCTCAACTTGTTGGAAATTTATTCATCTTTAAATGTTACCTGATACATATTGTCAAAAAACGTAAGGGTTTTTTTATAAAAATCAGAAACTAAAAATAGACAGTAAATTTCACAGTTTTTCACGTATAACGCAGCTAGCACAACTTTTTTTTGCTTGCAAAATGTGGTTTTATACTGCCCTATGGTGTCTAAATAACATACCAAAAATGCAGCTTTACTACATGTTTTGCGAGTTTAATGTACGATTTGACCGTACTATTCTTTTATAATATGGAACCTATCTAAAGCTACAAATAGGTAGTGGATGTTTATGAAACTCATAAGTATTATAATTTTATATTAGGTAGTTACTAAAATTAAAACTACTATTTTATAACTGAAAGAGAGAAGAAATGTTTTGTTTGTCAAGCATTATAAAGTAAATACCACTTGTAAATCTGTATTTTTTCTTATTACTTTCTTCAATTCGAAATAAAGAAGTTTGGGTTGAAGTGCTGGCAATAAATAATAAATTCAAGATAGACAACAGTCTATCAATATAATTCGATGACAATTATAAAAATATAGGTTCGGTTCTTGAAAATATAGGAGAACACGACTCTATTTTCAAGACATTAGAGTGCATGTTCAGATATTTTTGAGCACCCTGAATAATATATGTGATGGCGAGAATAACATGTTAGGGACATATTTCTCCTGTTAGTTGCAAAATGCCGTTCCGATTTTGACTGAGTAGAAAAAACTTGATATTATTAAAATAAAAACAAAAAAATGCTTAGGGCACTTTTCTGTGAATGACCCTAAACTGAAATACACAATATTTACAACTGAGCTCAATCTAAAAATTTGGACTGTCAAGTGCGTCATAGAATAATCGTGAGATAGATGTATGCAGTGACAAGTCTGCACTGTTTTCGTGAATTGTCAAATCAGTTAATTATACAACTTACGATTCTATGCCAGTCAGACAAGGTTAGTTTTTGCTGTCTGAATACATATTTATGAATCAAACGGCGTATATAAATATTTGACAAATTGGTGTGGTTACATGTAAACGGAAACCATTCATGTATACTTATTTTTGACTACGAGGTGAATACATTTAAATGGAATTTATTTAAGTATGAAACTTTGTGAAGCATTTTGTGATTACATAATACTGAAATAGTTTAATGGATACATTTTTTGGTGTCAGTAATAGATACATATTTTTGATACAATGTATGACTACATATCTATGCAACCTTGTTTTTGTATACATATTTTTAGACGTGACTGTACATGTTGATATATTTTCACAGTAAGGGCCAAAATACTACTAAAAATAAATAGGCACTCAACTATCAAAATACAATTTGATGATTGATTTGACATAATTCGCATTGTACCTATCTAATAAGCCCTCATGTGACTCATGTTGAAAGACGCAAAACATTCAAGAACAAGAATCAATGCGAGAGTTCTGCCACATTCATAAGAAAAATAAATCAATTTAATCGTGATTTATTAAAATTTGTCTAATTGTAAGGTAGGATTGTCGCATTGATTTTATTTAATCAGGTAGGTAGGATAATATGTCAAGCCAGTAGATGATGATGCTTTTTTAGGTCAAGTCAGATGAGGCATGTGTCTTCATGGAACGATTGCGCCGCGGTATCACCATAAGCGTACTGGTACTGGTCGCTAAGCTCGTCGAAAAAAATAAAGAGAAGCACTTGCTCCGACATATTACGAACCTGTATATCTGTATTGAATCTACCTAATAACACTCATCATCGTCGATCATGACATGATTCTTTATCTAATAAAACTTCTATTTATATACATTATTTTAATATCTTAAATTCTAGTTAAGCACAATAAAAATATCATTAGGTCAATTACTCTACATCCTAATGGATTCCTTAGTTTAGAATTTATAATGATAGTATTCGTTTAGGTGGTATTCTGCGACCTTCGTTCTGCACTATCTTCCTAGGCTGTAGCGCCCTTATAGGTGGAGGAGCTATCACTATATTGAAGTAATTGCCCATTCTGGATACGTCTGAAGAAAACTTCGTATGTGGGTTCGGCTGAGATACTGACACTCCCTCGTTGTCTCTTACTTCTGGAAGTATCTCTTCCTCCTTTTTAGGATAGTGCCGTCTTGCAATGTAATTGTTGTTGTTTATTACGTTGTGTTTTGCTTCACGTCTCGTAGGCACCGGGATACCCATTTGAGTCCTGTAATAATGGTGTTTTATATAAGATTAAAAATAGTTGGTCTATTAGTAGTACATGTATGTAAGGCATTAATTTCTTTGAAACTTTATTAATAAAAAAAAAATTACTTGGCTGTAAGTATTTTTTTTTAATTAATAAAGTTTCAATGAAATTTAATTTAACGCAGATTTTCATATAACTTAACTGCTAAAGCCAGAGCTCGGACCATTAACAACAGTAGGTACAATATTAATTTTAATCATATGTAAGTAGGCGAGATAACCTTATCCCTAATCTGTTACAATATATAGTTAATAAGCATTTGTTTTACCAAATACTTATACCATTTCATGTAAATCTAGTAAGGCTCTCATTATGAAAATGCCGTGGTTCGAAATAGCACATAACATACGCACAACTATCGTGTGGCAGCTTGCGCTGTTAGTGCTCCTCGTACATGGGAGTAGAGAGGGAGTGTACGTACGTATGATAAGTAGTTATCCCTCCTACTGCACATACTAGTGTGTGCAGTTTTTGCTTATGTAGGGTTCTTGGCACCTGGCACATGGCACTACCCTATACCTAGGTACGGAGAGCAGTCTTCGGCGACACGCAGAGAATTGGGGACACAGTAGGGGGTGGTTACGTACGGGGAGCAGTCCTGCGGCAGCACGCACTGGTGCGTGCGGTCGTCGCGCACGTAGGGCTCCTCGCACACGCAGCCGGGCTCGCAGTGCGGCAGCAGGGAGGGTACGTACAGGGAACAGTCCTGGGGAAGCACGCACTGGTGCGTGCGGTCGTCGCGCACGTAGGGCTCCTCGCACACGCAGCCGGGCTCGCAGTGCGGCAGCAGGGAGGGTACGTACAGGGAACAGTCCTGGGGAAGCACGCACTGGTGCGTGCGGTCGTCGCGCACGTAGGGCTCCTCGCACACGCAGCCGGGCTCGCAGTGCGGCAGCAGGGAGGGTACGTACAGGGAACAGTCCTGGGGAAGCACGCACTGGTGCGTGCGGTCGTCGCGCACGTAGGGCTCCTCGCACACGCAGCCGGGCTCGCAGTGCGGCAGCAGGGAGGGTACGTACAGGGAACAGTCCTGGGGAAGCACGCACTGGTGCGTGCGGTCGTCGCGCACGTAGGGCTCCTCGCACACGCAGCCGGGCTCGCAGTGCGGCAGCAGGGAGGGTACGTACAGGGAACAGTCCTGGGGAAGCACGCACTGGTGCGTGCGGTCGTCGCGCACGTAGGGCTCCTCGCACACGCAGCCGGGCTCGCAGTGCGGCAGCAGGGAGGGTACGTACAGGGAACAGTCCTGGGGAAGCACGCACTGGTGCGTGCGGTCGTCGCGCACGTAGGGCTCCTCGCACACGCAGCCGGGCTCGCAGTGCGGCAGCAGGGAGGGTACGTACGGGGAGCAGTCCTGGGGAAGCACGCACTGGTGCGTGCGGTCGTCGCGCACGTAGGGCTCCTCGCACACGCAGCCGGGCTCGCAGTGCGGCAGCAGGGAGGGTACGTACAGGGAACAGTCCTGGGGAAGCACGCACTGGTGCGTGCGGTCGTCGCGCACGTAGGGCTCCTCGCACACGCAGCCGGGCTCGCAGTGCGGCAGCAGGGAGGGTACGTACAGGGAACAGTCCTGGGGAAGCACGCACTGGTGCGTGCGGTCGTCGCGCACGTAGGGCTCCTCGCACACGCAGCCGGGCTCGCAGTGCGGCAGCAGGGAGGGTACGTACGGGGAGCAGTCCTGCGGCAGCACGCACTGGTGCGTGCGGTCGTCGCGCACGTAGGGCTCCTCGCACACGCAGCCGGGCTCGCAGTGCGGCAGCAGGGAGGGTACGTACGGGGAGCAGTCCTGCGGCAGCACGCACTGGTGCGTGCGGTCGTCGCGCACGTAGGGCTCCTCGCACACGCAGCCGGGCTCGCAGTGCGGCAGCAGGGAGGGTACGTACGGGGAGCAGTCCTGCGGCAGCACACACTGGTGCGTCCGGTCGTCGCGCACGTAGGGCTCCTCGCACACGCAGCCGGGCTCGCAGTGCGGCAGCAAGAGGGTACGTACGGGGAGCAGTCCTGGGGTAGAACGCACTGGTGCGTGCGGTCGTCGCGCACGTAGGGCTCCTCGCACACGCAGCCGGGCTCGCAGTGCGGCAGCAGGGAGGGTACGTACGGGGAGCAGTCCTGGGGTAGAACGCACTGGTGCGTGCGGTCGTCGCGCACGTAGGGCTCCTCGCACACGCAGCCGGACTCGCAGTGCGGCAGCAGGGAGGGTACGTACGGGGAGCAGTCCTGCGGCAGTACGCACTGGTGCGTGCGGTCGTCGCGCACGTAGGGCTCCTCGCACACGCAGCCGGGCTCGCAGTGCGGCAGCAGGGAGGGTACGTACGGGGAGCAGTCTTGCGGCAGCACGCACTGGTGCGTGCGGTCGTCGCGCACGTAGGGCTCCTCGCACACGCAGCCGGGCTCGCAGTGCGGCAGCAGGGAGGGTACGTACGGGGAGCAGTCCTGCGGCAGCACGCACTGGTGCGTGCGGTCGTCGCGCACGTAGGGCTCCTCGCACACGCAGCCGGGCTCGCAGTACGGGTAGCACGGGCGCAGGTGGTTGCGCGGGTTGTCGCAGGTCACCTCCGCGCAGCCGCCGAAGCAAGGCTCGTATACCTCGTAGGGCCAGAAGCATGCTGTAGTTCAAAATATATTTAAGTTAGTACATATTGAATTGAGTGTGATGTTTGTTCGGGTTAACTCGAACAAGCTCTAACACAGGATTTTTTTGGGTTACGTTTATAAATTAGTTAGGTGTAGTTTGAAGTGGGATTTTTGATGTAAATTATTGTTACGCCGGTGGCATGATAAAAACTACAAATATGATTTTACACACGTTAGAAGCGTTTTCAGCAGGCTGAAATGCGTTTTCAGGCCGTTTCAGAAGGTCCTCTTTCACATACTACAAAATCAAATATTCACCCCAGATACCGTCGTTTTCAGGCGCCTGAAACATGTTTTCAGGCCGTTTCAGGGTACCCTCTATCGGATGGCGCAATAACCTGAAAACCCGTTTTCAGGCGTTTTCAGGACCCCTTTTGGGCCTCTCCAGTACAAATCGGTATATAGCTAAATTTCCCATAGGAGTGAAAGAGAAAGCACTATTAGATAGAGACAGCACGAGAGAATGTTCTGGAAGGATGTGAACGAGACAGCTATAGAGAGAACATTCTGGACGGGTGTGAAAGGGAAACCTGTAGAAAGAGACAGCGATACTCTAGAATGTTCGCGCACGGGCCCTATCGACCGACCTGACTCGGGAACTTTCTAGAATCGAATTATCTCGTACTTTGTAGATTTGAGTGGCTTGTATAGCCCAGTATGACCCGGCCGAAGCAGTAGTTTCTATCGAGACAGCGAAGAGCTAACATTAAGAGCGAAGACTGCGAATCTAACTGCGAGTTTGTGAAGCGTTAAGTGTGTGATCAGTGTTTTAGTTTACTGTTTGTTCCTTTAATTAGTAATTAAAGTGTCAGTTTTAATTAGTGGCTTATTTATACATTTTCTATAGAAAACCCACCCCACGAACGTAACATTATTAATTAATCTTAGTCGTTTTCTTGACATATCGATGTGTGTTTTCGAACGTGATGTGAAATATAAGTTCTAAAGTATAGGTACAATTTGTTCGTATTACGTACCTATTATGTTAAATAGGTTTCCCTATCCAAGTAATTAAAATTATAAAATTATATATTACTTACATTAGGACAATC